>NDXB01018213.1:378026-388063 GCA_002631895.1 Agapornis roseicollis
GCTTTCAGGATATTTTAATGGTAACCTATTTTTAAAGATTCTTCTTAAAAAAAAAAAAAGCATTAAAAAAAGAAACCCAACAGTATTTCTGGCAGAAATGTAGTGTTGTGGTAGAGTACTACATCTCCATCTGAATACCCACATTTAACCATAATTAAGGTATTGGTTATAGTTACTTCCAATGGTTAAATTGAGCTGCTGAAAAAAGTTTTGTGAGTTACTTACAGGTATATTATCACCAGTTTCTCCTCTTCTCTCTAAAGCTATTGGTCTTAAAAACATAGCCTTTTATGATGCTGTTGCCAAAAGGTCACATATCACGCTGTTTTGAGGATTGGAGTCTAGTACTATTGTTACAGTTGTAATCACATTGTGGGCTGCCTGATCATTATGGAGTATTTTAAGTTCTGCATATGAAGACCTGGGGGATGCCATTTATAGGCAGAATTTATGGTAAATTATTTGAGTAATTTAATTCTGGCATGTTTCAAACATATTTAGGTTTCTGAAACATTGCAAGTTGATGCTGAGTACTAGTAATGTTGAAGGTATTTATTAATGAGCTCTTCTTAGCTATGGACAAATCTTATGCATGGACTATGACCTCCCATGAGAACCATGCAACTTGAGCTTGTCTACTCTGTGATGGCTGTTGGTTTGTTACTGTTGCCTCTTGCTGACCTGGTCAGGTCCCAGGGTCACTTGTGTTCTAGCAATTCACAAGCAAAGACTCAATTGCCCACTGAAATGTCACTGTCCAAGCCCTCAGAGCAGGCAAAGCAATTTGGATGGAAACTTTTGATGCAAGTGGTAAACTTTTCCACATGCAAAGCTCTCTGTCTCTTCCTTGAGACTCCAGACATTGCTCTGGGGTGGCTGAGCTGCAGGCATGTGCTCACTGCTGTGCTTTTTTCAAGTTCCTTTCCTACATCCCCAGCTGCTTCATGACTCCACTGCAGCTGTTCAAGCCAATGTAAGTCAGAGACCTGATGTAATCTTTTACACCTCTGGAAAGAGAGTGTAAAATCCAACCAAATGAAACAGACAATGTTTTATATGCTCTTGGCAAGGCAGCTAAGGACACTGCATGTCACCTGCACCATGTTCCTGATTCTTATTCCTTGTACTTACCCTGTGCAAACTGCTGTGGTTGTAGCTTCAGTGAGTGTTTGCATAGAGGGAAATCCTGTGGTTGGTACAGCTCCATTGAGATAGCATGAGCCGGATGCAGAAAGGCTATGTGAGATTGGCCAGAACTGTCAGCTCCTGAGACTGATGAGGAAAGCGGAGGGCTGGCCTTTGTACCATACATCTCTTAGCATTAGAGGAACCTGGTTAAATCTTCGTCTGCTTCTGCATGTGCAGGTAGCAGTTTTGTCTAAGAGGAGGTCTTGCTTCCATTTGTTATGAACAATAACAAATAACAAAGGGAGGTGTTTCACTACCCTGTTTCCTGGCATGCTGGTAGTACAGAACTTAGCTGTTAAAGCATGGTTCTTGTGAGCTCCAGGTTAAGATTATTTGAAAACTGAAGGAGTTTTTTGAAAATGTGCTGCCTGAGGAGCATTTTACACCTCATATACAGCATGGGTAATCCTTGATCTGTACTGCCTGCTTCTTAGCTAATTAATGCTTAAAATCATCATTTTTAAAGCGCTGAGCCTGCTAAACAGATCATAGAATCATAGAATAGTTAGGGTTGGAAGGGACCTTAAGATCGTCTAGTTCCAACCCCCCTGCCATAAGCAGGGACACCTCACACTAAACCATGCCACCCAATGCTTCATCCAGTCTGGCCTTTCTATCACATAACACTGTCATGATCAGCACCTGCATACTGGACTGTGTTGTTCTAATTCAAGGCAGGGGGAGGAAGCATTCTGAGTGAACCCCACAATCGTAAAACCTAGTATCTTAGACTTAATTTCACCTTGATCTACCCTCTTCAATGTCTATCAAAGCCTGCATTTGTTAATCTTAACAGGCTCCTAAGTCTGCCTTGTAATTCTCCCCCCCTTCCCAAACATTTGGGAAGAAGCAGGCTGAGGGCTTTTGAAAGGCTGAAAAATCTGAGGCATTATTTCAATATAGCAGTCCTACAAGAAAGTGTGGGAAAACAGCAGTATTGTAGGTTTTGCTGTGCATATTAAATGCTTTCATTAGAATTTCCTGCAGCACCCAGAAATATCGATGCAAACCTGAAGTGGAAACGTACAATATGTAATGTTCAGTAGCTATTAATGGTTTCTGGCTTCACTTGCTATGTATCTGATTATGAACTGGTGTTCCTATTGTCATGCATGGTAATTTTTGAATGAAGTTCCTGAATCATTTCCCCCCACTCTACACAGAGGGAGGAAAATGCATCATCTTTCCCAATGTGTGTGTATGTCCCTTTCCATTCCTTGGCAGCCTTGGAAGCAGATCAACTTTAAACTAATCTTGCAACTCAGGAGCTCCTCCTGCCCTGCTTGGTCACCCAACTAGGTGCCAGTTAGACCCTCTCTCCCGATGCTGGAGAGTCCTGAGACAAGACCTTGCGGAGCCTCTGTCCCTTAGGACACTAGAACATTTCACATTAATATCTTGGGGATTTCTCTTACTTAGTTTCTTAAAAATAGTCCTGTTTTCCTCTTTGACAATCACCATGCTTTGCTAGGTATCTATGGAGATGCTTCCAATCAATTGCTGCCTGTTGTCCTTTAATGGTGTCACAACTTTGTTGGCTCTGGGGTTTGTTAGTTTTTTTTCTGATTACATTGACTACCTTGTCTTTTGGCCTTTGCATTCATACTTCTTGCTGTAATTCCACCCCCCACCCCTTCCTGCCCCCCCTTCACCCCCCCTCCCCCCCAAAAAAAAAATTTGCTCTGCCTTTCTTTTCTTTCTCTTCTCTCCGTTGTCTTCAGCCCTATGATATGTTTCCTCCATGCTCTTAGTTTTATTCCTCCCTGGTTTTCTAACCCATTTGAGCTGAAAACAGCAACATGACCTGACAATTTTTACGTCATTCCAGGGTTTTTATGTACTTCCATAAATCTCTTCATTACTTTTTTATTGTTTAGTTGTATATAGGTTTTAGTTTTTCCTCTACCTTATTAGTCTGGGGATCAATTTTAGCCTACTATGCTTTATTAGAAGGGGAACAAAATATCTCCTTTTTCTTTGGTTTAGCACCATCTTCAAATTACCTTTTTTCTCTGTTCGGCTACCTCTCTTCTTTCCCTGGAGAGTCTGCTCTATGTCAGACCTTCTGCTGGTAGTGAACTGGCTATGATTTCATCAGGCACCAGGCAAAAGTATAGCCCACTGAGGAGAAAGGGTTTTTTTCAGCTGTTGTTCTTTTGGTTTTTTTCCTCCTGGCTTTGGGAGCATGGAATGAGCTAAGCCACCATCACCCTGAGGACTGTGAATCTTTCTTTCCTTCCATTAAATGTGGTGGCTAAACCTGACCGGTAGTTTTGAAGGAGGATTTATTTTAGTCATACTGATAAAACCATATTGGTATAATTAAATAGCTATAGTAATGTCAAAAAACCTCCCATGCACAGACACAGCCATTCTGGAATGACACAAGCTACATCAGGGAAAAATCCTAACCATCTTCACCAGCAATTACTGTATCTATAGGGGTGTGCTCCCACAGGAGCTTTTTCTAGTATATTAAGATGCAATTCATGTGTTGTCCCCTGAATCTCCTCTCTCCTCCACATAAACAAGCCTGAAAATGGTGGTCTGGACATTCAAGCTGGTGTTTACTTCAGTGTAGTTCCATTAAAGGCATAAAGGCATGACTATTTGAAGATCTTGACCCAATGTTTTTAGGTCTCTGTCATGTTATATAACTTCAACTTTCGGATGATAGTGACTATTGAATAAAACTAGGCTTTGTACAGCAAATTCTAAGACATATCCAGATGTCTTAAAGTAGTATGCAGAAAAAAAAAAAATGTGTGAATTGGGAGCAGTGTTCTGACTTTGCAAGGGGTAGCAGTAGATGTTTTATATCTTAGCAATAATCCAAGCTTTTCTGTCAATGTTGGAATCTATTTTATTGAAAAAGAATCTTGGCAAGGACACTAGGAATTGCTGCAGAGTCTTTCAATGTGACATGAGAGGATCTTGGGTTTTTGGGACCTTTTATCACATGGATCATCTTATGAAATAAAACTCTGTGAAGAGCCAAAGTAAAATCTTATCAAAGCAGCTTAACTATTTTATGTGTTCACTGGCTGTCCATTTGACCCAGTAGGAAATAAGCCATGCATGGGGCAGGAGAAAGTGAAAGTAGGTCTACAAGTGCAACATAGAGGCAAATGTTAAAATAGGTCATATGGTAACACAGTGCCATGTGGGAAGGTATTTGCCATTAAATATAAAAATAACTTGTGATAAAATAATTTAAATTCTGATTTTTGAGACAGAGAAGTGTATTGCAACATGGGAAAAGGGAAAATTAAGACTTGAAGTACCTAAACTTATTCTTACTACAGACTCACTTTTTCTCCCATGTCAGCTGTATTCTATATACTTTTGCCCAATGATAATGCAATTGGATTTTCATCAGTAAAATAGAATAAAGTTTATGAAACTACTGTAATTTTTCTCATGTTTGTTTCCTTAGCAAAATATTTAAACAAACAGTCTCTAAACCTTCAAGTAGGTTCTGATACCCCTTTGATATGCCACTGTGTTTATACACACTCAAAGGACTGCTCTGGGCATTGTATTCAGTGCATTTCCCCATCCTAGCCCTCTTTTGGGCTTGCCATTTTGAGTACTGGATTTTTCCAGGCAGCTGTTGACATCATTGGCACTGGTTGACACCTCCAAAATCCGTTGCCTGTCCCATCCTGCCACCTCCTGCCTGATGAATCTAAGCAGTGGATTGTGCTGAGGTCAGAGGACAAGCAGATGTTGCTAGCAGCACTAAAACTGCCGTGCAGGCAGCATTGCATATTTAACTGCAAGGTCTCTGCTGCACTAAAAAGGCTCCAGGTGAGGAGAGCGTGATCAATAATTACAAATATTAAAAGTGGTGCCTTCTCCTGCTTTCCTACCTTTATCCCCTACCTTCTTTGCCTACAGGACACGAAGCATCTGAATTCCCTTGACAATTGCTCATACATTTACATTTTATTTGCTTGGTTTATAGCAAGATTGTTCCAGATTTGGGGAGGGGCAGCTATCAAAAATGTACAGGCACTGCCATCATATTTTATTGTTTCAGTCCATTTTTCCCTGTGAATGCAGGTGGGAGGTTTTCAGTGGGTTGGTTTTGTGGCTTTGCCTTCTCTTTCTTCTAAGCATTTATAACCCTTTTATTGTCAGTCTTCAATCATTTTTGATAGATCAATATATTTACTTCAGTGGTGGTACATCCTACAGTTGTGCTAGGAGGGTAGGGGTTTTTTTTTGCTTTGTTTATAGACGTTATGAATAGATTGGGTGGGTTGTATCTCTGCTGTACCTCTGTTGTTGCTTGAAGATCAAATCACTTGATCTTGCTCCAATGCCTGTATATTTAGAAGGAATATGAAGTTTTTACATGTGTCTGCTTTCAAATCTTTTCATTTTATCTTTTTCTATGTAGATTTTGGGCAGTTAAAACTGCAATTTTTGATTCAGAGATATTCTCAGAAATCCCAAGTATGAATGCTGATGTTTCATATATGCACAACTGTCTGGAGGGAAGGGCTCTAGGGAACTGCACCGGCAGGCTCCAGAGATCCAGACAATTTGAGGAGTAACAAAGGAAAGTGTTGTTGGACAATAATATTTACTCGGACAACTCAGAAATGAAGCAGTCCACTGAAGTCCTGAGGTCTTTAGCCAGGCAGCTGTCAGCAAACCAGAGAGAGAAAATTCCTGAGTCTACATCTCACTCATGTCCCCAGGCCTGGGACAGCTGTTTAATGCAGCTGTGAAGGGAGTTCAGATGTGTGCAGTGCACGTGTGGGAATTGGTTGCCAGTGTTGGTGTGATATGCTGCACCTTGGCTGGCCATGAGAAGGAGGAGGTGAGTGAACAGTATCTGCTGCTCCATGATGGAAGGGTCCACTCATGGAATAGGAGAGGGCTCAAAGTACTCTTCCCTTCTCTGGCATTTGGGTTGTTTCAGGATATGGTGATGTATATAACATTTATTATACAAACATACATGTACACAAAAAAGGAGCAGTGAGAAAAGTGTGCTTGTTACAACTGATAACATGTGCAGTGTTGATTAAGTGGAAAATAGGTCAACTAGGCAGTGCTCTTGCTAACATTACTGTTTGAAACATGATCTGTGGCTTATGACTGCACATGAAATATTGGGGAAAATCCCTGAATGTGCATGGATTTCAGTGAGGTTTAATAATTTAAACCAGGTGAGCATATTAGCTGCTTATAGGATGTTGTCCCCATAGTTGCCTTAACAGAGCTATATACATCCTGTTTTTCAGTACGTTCTTTTTCAGGCTGAAATAATTTGCCATGTTATGAAAGTCATGACTCAACTACTTCTCAGCAGCCTGTTGTCCATTTGTAACAGCAGATTTTCCTGGAAGTCATTACTTTGGAGTGCCATTGTCAGCTGTACACATCACTCCTGCTCCTCTTGTCCTTTGTGGCGCAGATTTGCTAGTTGTTGATAGCAAGAATGTTACTGCTGATATACAAGCTATCAGGTTTTTCCATTTTTTTTCTTTCTTTTCTATCTCTGTTGAATTGCAGTTTCCTTTGTCTTCTGCATGATGCACTGAAAGAGGTTAGGAAATTTATCATGGTTATTTTTAATGGGTTTTTAAAGTCTGCCATGACACGGATTGAATTGATTCAGGAAAATTTCCCGGAGCTGCAGCATTTTCTACTATTAAAAATATTCTTAGCATTTCAATTTTTCTGTAAGAGAATACATCAATTTCTTCCTTCTAGCCCTATAACAAAGCCCTGCGTTCTAATGTTTCCACATGGTCAGATATTAGCCATTTCCCTAGATAATTTAGTTTAGTCATGTGTACGGCTAGCATTTTTATTGTAAAGAATTCTGCTAGTGGTTTCATGATAAATGCATAAAGCATTGGGAAATTATTTTTATTGGAGGCTCAGCGTGCATTTAATAATGCATTAACTAAATTAAATGATTCTGTGTGTGTGTGTAAATCTTGAGAATGCATACGAAAAGCACACACTGCCATAGGTATGCAAGCATTTTAAAAAATGAATCTTTCCTCTGTGTGTTTTGTATGCTGTAGCATAAAAAAAGTACATTCCCAGGAGCTCAGTAGGTGGTTGCTATCCTTTCTTTCTTTGTTTCAACATATTTTTTTAAGGCAGATCGGGAAGAAAAAGCATGTCCCAATGACTGTCCCCCTCGTGGCCAGTCTGGCAAACCTTTACTTGCCTGAGTAAGGCTTTACGGAGTTGACTGGAATCTGTGTCTTCATTGCGCACGAACAAGAGGAATGGGTTGCCCATTGCTTTCCACTTATGAAACCCTGCTTTCATTTCTTTAAATTTCAGATATCCTCAGGCTGTTAGCCAAAACCAAGTCTAAGTGTCTTGTTTCTTATTCAACAAAACAATGTATGCATGTGTAGTTATGCAAAACTCAATTTGACTTACTCATTTCATCATGTTATATTTAGGATGCAAAAAATCACTACATTGTGTCCTATTTATTATTGAAGAATTAAAATATTTATTATTAAACCAATATTGTTTCAGATGTGCAGTAACATAAACAAAGCAAAGGAATTAAAAGGGATAGTGTGCAATATATTGTGAATCTTTCATTGATTTAAATCAAAATGCCAGTAAGGAGTGGACTGGAAGAAAATTATGTAAAAATGAAGTATTGTACTGTATAAACAGAAAGAGCCTACTGATTTTGAATATCTCTGTTCTGAATGCATCTTTTGAAGATATGCATGAGGACATGACTTTTTAGCAGATAGAGATACCCAGTGTTTTCTGAGAGCCTTTTCTTTCCTTCAGGCCACAAATGGCTAACCAAAACTGGAGATGTGAAAAAAATCTAGTCACACTTGAGTCCTGGCCATGAGAAGTAAAGTGTGTATGTGAGATGAAGGTTGTAGAAATGCAGACTTATGTATGGTTTTTCTTTGTACCCTGATGTCAGGTCTTGGGAAGGAAACATAATACAAAACTCAGTTTTATCATGGTCAGAAGTGCTTTATGAGAGGCGAAGTCAGATCACACAGGTTTTGTTTTAGTCACCTTGAAGCGTGTTTGCTTATTATGAAGTTTAGGGATGGGCGTGTAACTAACAGCTTTATTGTACTTGTGGTTTTATTATAGTCAAACTGTTCTATAGCTTGCTCTATTATGTGATGTCATAGTATCACATATTATATTTAAATCCTTTGACCTCCTTCCTGTTTCATTTTTCATTATGGTCCTACATATGCTCTCTCCTTTTTCTCCCTTGTCCCAGAATTTTCCTTGGAGCCTGCACCATGGCACATGCACGCTCTCCTTATTTCTGGGACACTGAGGATCCTCCCTGACCTCACAGCCACCCTTTGCATGGGTACCCCTTGCTCTGCCAGAAAGCAGCCCTGTGCTGCATTCCCCCTCTTCTACATGTTATCTTAGCCATATTATGTGATACAGCATCACATCATATCCCTCATCTTCAAATGCACTGCTCTGTCTCCATTTATCTTGTACAAAATGGCTGTAGGTCTGCCAGAGTAATACTGCCTGTTGTTTCCCAGAAATTGCTTACCTGTCTGTCAAGGGAAGCTGCTTAGAGCTCCTGACTAGAAATCAGGATAAGCACTCAGCAGATCCCTCTCCCTCCCTTAAATGGAAAAAAAAGATGGAGAAAAGGCTGCACTTGTTTAGCCTGAGTAGCGTTGTCTGCTTATCCTCCTCAGCCATCTTGTAGCCTTTATTTTTTTCTCTGCATTGACAAAGATAGGTATCATTGTTGAATATAAATAATAGACTCATACAAATGAACACAGTGTAGATGGTAGCAAGTGAAGTTTGGAGACGCAGAAAGTTTTTCATCTCCCAGAGGTAGCGTTGCATAGAAAAAGTAATCCAGTGTACTGGAAATAGTGACCTGATGGTTTTTCTCTCAGGCTATGGAAAAGGAGTATTTTGGTAGTGAATTAGGTGTGAAGAGCCCAAGATGAGACTGCTCTCAGGCTGTATCTCTTTTGGAAACCCACAGAAAGGCTGGGCAGAGAAATATGCTGAAACCCACAGGAAATGTCTGCTGCACCATCACATGAGGTCAGTGAGGCATACTGTGCTTTAATGAGTGCAGACAAAACAAGCTTTGGTGCAAATGTCACAGTGTAAACATGGGTAACAAAACACAGACTAATACAGTCCAAGCTTGATGGGAAAGACCATGGGAAAAGATTTAGAAACCACCTTCTCACACTCTTGCTGAGGTCAAGAGCTATGAGTGCTTTCAGCGTCACCCAGTAACCATAGCACTGTACACCCAGGTGTGGGAGGAGCAACTGGTTTCTTATTAATTTAACAGTACTTATAATTTCCAGTAGCGTCCTATAAAAGCAGTAACCTATTTACAGCTTTCATTGAGCATTAATGAAGTGGAATACTGATGCAGCTAATCAGCACTAGGGATATGATGCAAGCATGCAGCACGGTGGTGGTGGTGGTGATCATCTTAGCCCAGTTGCCAGGATAAAAATAACCCCCACCAGTCCTGGGAAGCGGCAGCTCCCCAGCTGTGGAGGAGCATAGCCCAGGACATGGGTCTCCTGCAGCCCACCTGGAGCAAGAGCAGAATCCATTTTGTTATTCTTGTCCATCCCTGTTGCTGCTTCTCTTTCCAGCCCCTGAATGTGGGCATAAGTTCTTATACTTGCGTTTGGATCTGGACTCAGATTTCCCCAGAAATGGACACAGATTGCCAAATATGCTTGTATAATTGAGAGATTTTTTTTCTTTTTTTTTTTTTTTTCCTTTTTTTTTTTTTTTTTTTTTTTTCTTTTTTTTTTTTTTTTTTTATTCTTTTTTTTTTTTTTCATTTTTTTCATCTTTCTTCT
>NDXB01018213.1:388108-401488 GCA_002631895.1 Agapornis roseicollis
TTTTTTTTTTTTTTCCTTTTTTTCTCTTTTCTCTTCATGGCACTTTGTGAGCTTAATTTAATCCCTGTCATTCCTTATATGTGGGTAAATGTCATCTACTTCATTTCATGAATGAATTAACACAGCCATGCAGAGTCTGCGTTTCCTGCGCTACTCACTTGGAAGAGGGGGAAGGGATTAGTAAATGTGACACCTTCAAGTTGTTAAGCCCCAGCTGGGATTAAAGATGCCCAGAAATAGATATTGTTTGCTCCCTGGTGTAAGGTACTTGAAAGAGTCTACCAGCTCTACACCTTGTAGTGGCCCCAATCAGCCCTGCTTCTCCTTATTGTCAGCCCTAAATATACTACTTTCATACCATGAGTCTCTTACTGCACCTGACAAGGGAGGAGCTCCTTTAAAAATAGCTGTGCTTTTAGTGGTGCAGAGAATATAAATAATCCTGGAATTTTCTTCCTTTTTTGATACTTCCTTAAGCATGTCAGAAAGCAGAGGTCTTTTGGCAAGGTGCAAGTTTGAGATAGCTCAGAGGTTCTTGCTATGTAGAAGATAGCATTTTTAATCTTGGGTGTGTGGACAAAAGGTGGAAGCATAGCAATACAGAGTGGCGCTGAAAGTGTGTGCTAGTGTCTGAGCATCTTGTTGCATGATATTTTTAATACAGGCAGGAATTAAATTAATAGCTCTGTGTATTTATTTTAAAGCTTTCATGACATGAAGAGAAGTGTAGTTCATTGAAAAAGGAAATGAGGAACAATTTATTCTTAAATAGAAAGCACTGTGGCCGTGTCTTCCTTCTCGTGAATTTACACAATGGTTTGGATTAGTCTCCGACTGAGGTGTGTGTCTGTGTGCTGGCAGAGCTGTGCTGGGAAACTTCTCTATGCCTGATAATGCTCAGTGCTACTGGGGCTTCATTTTTATGTCCAGAAATATCACCTGTTTCTAGGGTATTGTGGGGTTTTGGGGGGTTGTTTTTTTTCTTAAGTGGTGATGTGCATTTCTCAGTTTTCAGTCAGTCAATCCAGAGATACTTGGCTTGTCAGTGCTTTATAAAAATAGTCCAGGAAAGGCATCCTGCCAGGTAGAGTCACAGCTTGGAATGCAGAAGTGGCATGGCAGTGAGCTCCTGACTTTCCAGCAGATGTTCTGAAGAAAGCTGATATGGGATTTCCAGGTGCACATGGCAGCTGAGGAACAATGTTCTCATATGGTGTCAATTCATGGCTCCTCCATACCTCCCGTCCCCTTGTCCAACAGATAGAAAACTGAAAATTGAGAACACTGTTTGTTTTCCCCACTGTTTGTCACTCCAGGTTATTTAAATTGTAGTCTCCACAGATCTGGAATGAGCCTTCTAGTTATGTAATGCTACTGCCAAGTTACAACCCGGGGACCTTGGAGGTCTCTAGCTGCTAATATAACACAAATAATAATGGGACTTGCAGTACCAGACAGGTTTTTTTTGTGCCCTTGCCCTTTTCCTTCCTCCCAAAGTATCCATTTCCATAAAGATTGTGGTTGGGCTTTACAGGTGTTCATTCCCTATTGCTTAGACATACAGGGTCTGAATTGCCTGCAAGAGTTGGAAGGGGACAGTCATGGCAAATCAATTTGCTGATATCCGAAATAACTAAGCAAGTAACACCAGGCTTCAGTCCTATTTTAAACTAGCAGTGTGCTGTTTGTTTTTGTATTTCTCTGCCTGCAGTAGATGGGTGTCTCTAAACAAATGTCTCCTAAGAATACTAGCCTATTCCCCTGTTTCCACATTTGCATACCTCTCCTTCATGCACCCCCACCTTTTTTTTGGTTGCTTTTCTTTGCTCTTCCCTGAGGAAGATAGAGATAATAAAGTTTTCTATTGTCATTTAGCTTTCCAGATGATCTTTGTGTACTTTGCCAGACTGCAGCATAGAAAACAAAGCCTCATTTGTTGCCTATGAGCATCTACGTGTTTTATGAATAATGTGATGTGTTTGTAATACATGGGACTGATAATAGATAGGGAGATCAAAGTTTTCTGTGAATTGACAGCAGCACTATAAACAAGGTGAAAGGGTTGCAGGTGTTTGCCACACAGGTGTTATACAAAAGCATATGGCCCTTTGCCATGATTTATTGCATGTGCACTGCATCTTTTTCTCTGTGGCAAGGCAGCGTTGCTGTGAGCTTTTATCTGGGAGCACAGATATGGCTCAAAACATGTTGACAGCAGATGATGGCAGTGTAGCCAGAATGATCTTGGGGACACAGGAAGGATAATGCTAAATTGGTCCTTCAAATTAAAAGTAGTTGATTGATCATCTACATTGCCTAAGGAACAGAAATCTGTATTCCTGAGAGGTCTCCTTGCAGACATTGGAAACGGAGATGATTTGCTTGGGTGTTACAGGAGGGACTGGATAGTCCAGTGTGCCCCTTGTGTCACTGCTCCTACCTCAGCTCATAGTTGGACTTGCAGGCTTCACTTACCTCCATGTTAAGTTACCTTCACGATAACTTCTTTGGCCATGACCATGGCAGACACTAAGAGTTGGACTGGAGCACCTGTACCATATCTCTGCAGAAAGTAATGGTGGTGCAAGCCCAAAGCAGCAGAAATCATAGCTAGATTACTTTTTATTCTTGTAAATTGAAGAAAAGACACGTTTACAAAATTACTAAAGAGAACTGCAATATCTTGGGTGAAATCAGAATATAAGTCTCTGCCCTTTTCATCAGTTACCGTAAGACTAGTGCTTGTCTACTTTTACAAATGAAACTGCTGCAGTTGAGTGCATCAGGTGTTTGTATCCTTTTTAGTTATTAAAACACTTGATTCAGATTAACTTCCTTTGCTCAATATTCTATAACTTCACCACACCTTGACCTGCAAGTCCTTTGTTAAACAGCCTGCTTTTTCTGCAACTTCTGAAATGTGTTTTTACCAGTATGACGTTGTTACAAATGATTCCCATGTGGACAGAGTTGCATCTCTCTTAGGACACCTTACTACTACTATTCATGCATTCTTGTTTCTCTGCAGGAATGAGCTAGATAGTCCCAAGTGTTTGCATTACACCTGGAATGCCCTACGTGAAAATATTACAAAGGTTTAGGTTAGGCAGTGTAATGGTATTGTATTGCTCTAGGTAAAGGCAGGACTTCTGTGTGTGGACAAGCCCTGTGAAAAGATTAACCTAGAGAAAGTTAATAAAAGGTACTGTACTAAATTATTCATGAATCCATTTGTAATGTACTTGCTGGGAGGCTTTTGTTTTTCTCGAACTTTATTTATTAAAATCTGACAAGAATATCAGGTTTTGTTCAATAATAAGTCTAAGCCCATGTGAGACTGGTGATATCCTCATGTAGTAATACAGAATCATAAATGAAGTTACATGGCAGCGGTGAATGTGTTATTTACTTGGAAAGGAGAGATTACTGTTCAGGAGGATTTTATTTTTTACTTGGCATTTCAGAATAAGTGGGAAAAAAAAAAAAAAAAAAAAAACAAACCCCAAACCCCAAAACNTGTTGTGGTCACATAATTTTTAAGAAGTCTGTGATATCTGACTCACACTTAGAAGCTGTTACACAGAACTTAAGAGTGGGAAAAAAAAAAAAAACAAACCAAACCCCAAACCACAAAAACTAGTTGGGAATAGTTTCTTGGCTTGTAACTGAGGCCTTATTCTTGAAAAGGATTTTAAATATATTAAAGCTCAGATGAACATCTTCCTGGTGTCTTTGCAGGTTTTTGGACCTGTTTGCTAACTGAAATAACTCAGATGGTTTTGTTTCATGCTTAGCTCTATTTGTCCTGTTTTGTTAACTTCAGGGGGAGATCATGGAAGTCATGCTTGTAGCCTGTGAATTTTGACTTGCAAAGCATGTCCATACACACAGTCTTCTTTTTGTGTCCTAGAAAAGGTTAGAAAGATTATGTACAGGAAGTAGAACAGTCGGAAAAAAGCCAGGAAAAGAGCTTTTCCGTTTGGGATACAATAAAATATGATATTCTGTGTCTACTTTAGAGCAGGCATTTTTTAAAAGCAGGCAGAACTTTGTTTAAAAAACAAATATTTTTTTTCAGTATTTTCAGTTCATTAATTTTAAGTGATTTTTTTTTTTTCCCTCATTCTTTTTCTCTGCCCTTATTTTTGAATGGATAAAGAAAGCGAAAAGAGGTGACTATAGACAGAAACATAGAGAAGAGTCAAAAAAGAAGGAGCTTAGCTGTGGAAGCAGAACTGAGAGTTTGGGTGACTGGTCTGAGTTGGAGAATGATGAATAGATTTGTTTACATAAGCTTGGCTTGTGAGTCAATTTCCCATAAAAGCAGCTCGAGTAAAAGATGCTCCTGTCCCAAATTTTAGTCTTGAGTGCTTTCATACACAGAGTGCACTGTGACATAAGGACTTCAACTGTGAGTATTGCCCTCTTATTCCAGTGGGCTGGAGCTGGAGCTCTGCAAGGCTGAAATAAACTAGAAGTGTCTGTCTCTGTCACACACACACATGTGCTTTGCATGATGCACCATGTAGTGCCTCTTGGTGGTCAGAGTTAAGCTATCTGGCTATCTTCTGAGTCAGATTTGGAATCTGGTAATGGGGATTTGGTTCCTGTGAAAAGCTGTGTGTTGGAAGACCTTCAGTCATTAACTACTAAATGAGACCAGGAACTCAGTAAGCTTGGAGAGGCGAAAAGAATAGCAATGTGTGAGTGTGAGAGGTCAGTATTAGTGGCTGGGTAGGTTTGGAGTGGCACAGGTCTTCACCTCTAGTGCCAGAGACATTGTACAAAGTATGTGCAGAAGGGTCATGTAGGGCATTATCTGCTTTTACCAAAGACTGTGATCAAAGCAGTCTTTCTTATGCACCTATTAGGAGTCTAAAGAGAAGTTTGACCATTAACAGACAGCTACTTTGCTGTGGTTTACCAAACTGAGAGAGGTGAAGAAGATTTAATAGACCACCTTATCTAAGGTACAAGTGGAGCCTATGGATTGGATTTGGGAAAAAAAAGTTCCCTTTGCAAACCCATGAGGAAAGAAAAGAACATCTCTTCCTTTCTGAAGAGAACTATTTTCTTGTTCTTTTCTGTTTGTTGCAAATTTTGGTGGTACAGGGGTCAAGGTGGACTGTTTTGGAATAGAGATATCTGTCTGACTTGTTTGCCCTCAGTGAAATCAGTGCTGCTGCAGCTTCATTGCCATGGGAACCTCCAGTTGCTAAATTTAATTCAGCCCAGGGTTTGCTAGTCTGTTCTGTTGCTGCAATGTAGACAGGTGATAAGCAATATATTGATATTAAGTTAGATCATACTAAAATGGTTAGGCAACAATATTACCACAGTATTGTAGCATCTGTGGTATTGCTTTTATGTTCTTCTCTAAGCTGCCTGTCCCTCCTATGCCTGCCTTCAGCCTACTCTTTCTCTGTCCTGACAGAGCAAAGGCATCACAGTCTGCATAGTCTTTCTGGTCCAGCTATCAGCAAAGGTGGGGACCTCAGCAACCTCTGCTTGCTGGTGGTACTTCTTCCTCTTTCTTTAGAGAAGCTGAGCCTGGAGTGCCTATGGGATCTGGGGAGAATGCTGCTGGACAGGGGACCTCTGCACCCTTAGGATTTGTGGGATGGGGATAGGTCCCAGGGCTTTGCCATGGAAAGACATTTCATGTGGCTAACTGCAAGATAATCAGTTCTGTAGGTCTGTTGTGATTGTTTGGGTTGTTGGTTTCTAATGTTTTGCCTCTCTGTAATTTGGCTTAGTGATACTACATCACTTTATATGGAATTCACAGTGAACACAGATTTTGTAAATCTTTACTTTAAAATGTTGGCTGAGTATGGGTCAATTAGTAAAAAGTTTTAAGCTGTTTCATTTAAATTCCAGGACTGTGCATCTCAATTTAATAGTTGAGAAGGGATGGGAAAAGGTACTGCTTTACCCAAGAGAATGTATTTAATGTGATACCTGTTCATGGTGAGCATTTTCAAGCCAGAAGAGGTACCTTAGGGAAGGAGATGGTTCTCTGGCAGTTATCTGCTAAAATGACTCTCTGCTTTCTTTCTTTGTAGGTATTACATTGGCCGCCAGATGTTTGTGGTGGTGTCCACACCAGAGATGATCAAGCAAATCCTAGTGACAGACTTCAGTAACTTCACCAACAGAACTGTAAGTAGATAAAAAGGCTGGCTTTGTGGATGGAGTTGGTAGTACCACTAATTTTGAGCTCAGACCAAAAGTGACTGCAAGGGAGCTGGAAATAGAGATGGAAAAGTACAGCATGGTTCAATAAGACTTCAAACTATATGAACTCAACATATTCATTCAGTCAAAGGCTCCTGCTACCAGGATATTCTGAGGATGAAAGAGAATGTCCTTAAAAGGGATGCACTGCCCTTGTAACTCAAGCACTAGATGGATGCTGAAGAGAGGGTTTAAATATCCAGTTTTGCAACTGACCTCCTATGAAATCCTGGGAAAATTGCTTACCAGCTCTCTTCCTCAGTTCTCAGTCTGTAACATGGGGCCAGTATAACTTGCTTTTACTCACACATGGTCTCGTCTGTGCTTTGAGACTTTCTAGGGCAGGAGCAGGCTGCTTTGGACAGGGATTTGCCTCCCACAGCTAATGTATGTTGCTTTGTCATACTTATCACTCAGAAAATAATAAATAGCAAAGAATGAAGCTGGAGTTAGCAAGAACTCATATGTATGCCATTTATTATTAAAAAGCTCTCTAAGTACTGGTTAGAACAAATATTGAGGGGTAATGGCCAGAGGGATCATGAAGATTTCCAGCAGTTCCTTGGCATTTTACAATGAAATACTGTCATTGTGACCACACGCTGCCTCAGTGACATCTATTCCCTGCTTCCTCCTGTTCCCTTTTATGCTCAAACCCACTCAAATAAACTTACGTGTATTCAGGAGTGTTGTTTGTGCCCTCAGAGAAAATATCATCTCTGATTAGCTGTCTGTCTCCCCTTCCCCTCTGATCCACCCTGCAACGAGTCAGTCTGTTTGCAGACTGCTTGTCTCCTTTGTCTCCTTCTTTAGGTACATGAGGTTCATCTTGTGACTGCCTGTATCTTACTTAATAACCACTTGTACCAGTCACCCTCTATTCTGTCTGTAACTCATATTTGAATGGAAGGATCCCAGTGTGCAAGCTTCTTAGGCTGAAGCTGTGTGTGTGGCAAGGGTCTTTTCCCCTTTTTCTTCATTTTTGAAGGAGTTTCCCATCCCTTCCCTTCTTCTGGCCTCAAGAAGGAGGCCTATTTCTTTCTGTCTAGAACTTTTCTCATGCTTTTCTCTTGTGTATTTGATAGAAGTAGCTGTATCCAGTGTTCATAGCAGTAGCTGATGCTCAAATAACACCTCCCTGAAATTACAGAGTATTCCTTTGAGGGTACATTCAGATATTTGTTCTTCTCTTAATTTTAGTCACCTCTGTCATTTGAATGTATCTGTGGGTGCATTGCCACCCTTCCTAGTTTGAAAATTTTTCTTGGTCAGAGTTTATCTCCCTTTCTTGTAGTTGTACCCCCATCTGTCATGGTCTGCAATATTTGTGTTCCTCTCTAAAATTCAAGTGGGTCAGGTCACTGTAGCTAGTGTCTCTCCCTCTCCTTTTTTCATCAGGGATCTGTATAAGTGTAGCTGTCTAAGTTCATATCTTTCCCTTATTACTTGACTGTTCCCTGAACCATTTATGGCTTTTCTGCATGGCACCCTGCTCTATTGATGAGGCACAGGCTGAGAGACTTCACTGCCACTAACCAGAAAGCCCAAGGCAGATGAGAAAATTTTACTGCTAGCCCTCTCTTTAACAAAATGAATTTTCCTCCTGTGCACTGTTGCTATTTCTGGCTTACTGAATGGCCATGAGTCTAATTCAAATGAACTTCCTTCATCTTACGTGCTTTTATCTGCTTGTTCTATGGTCTTCTCACACAGCTGCAATCTTAGAGCATTGTTATTTCTCAGTTTCCAATTTGTTCCCTCTCTTCCAGCCATTGCTTTAATTTACTGAAGGTAAGCAGCCTTCTGGTTTTGGCTCCTTCCACATCTAACCCAGGGATCTTTTTTCCCTCTTGAATATTGACATCAGAAGCTGCCTCTCCTTTTTAATTCTCAGTCACAGGGTTGTTGCTTCAGCCTAAAGCCTGGGGGTTTTTTTTGTGGGTTTTTTTTTTTGTTGTTTTGTTTTGTTTTTGTTGTTTGTTTGTTTGTTTTTTTTTTTTTAAATCTAGTTTACGAGTGTCAGTCTTTAAGGGCAAGAAGGAGGGAAGAAGGTAGTGAGGCTACTGAATTTGAACAGGCCTTGGGAAAATTCACTGTACTTTTATTTACATCCCAACTTCCCCAAATGCATTTCCAAAATCAAGATTTGTACTTCATCCACCATAGATGAAATGTGATTTATTTAACCCAGAATGCCACAAAGAGTGATTATTCACCACACTCTGTAGCAGTTGTAGAATCATACATTAACAAAGTGTCACTGAGTTGCAGGATGTGCAGGACTAATTCTCAAAGCTAAGTGCCAGAAAAAGTTTCTATTCCATGTTTATTTAGCTGCTTTTCCAATTAGTCTTGAAATATGTCTATATTAGAGTAAGAGATGATGGGAAAGTGAACTTGTGAAGGGCTGCAAACAGTGAATGGACTTAATAGGCTAAAGTGGGTAAGATGATAATTCAGTGAACATTGGGCTTTTATTAAAGCTGTCTATAATGTGGTAGTCTTGCTTTTGAGTGTTCATAAGAATGAGATTGTGCACTTGCAGGCTACTTGCTGGGAAGTCATCAGAAGACTTTATGGAATCAGGGTATTTTTAATCTGCTGAGAGGACTCTCTTGGAGCCTTATGTACTGTCTCTGCATCCAGAGAGACCTGGACCACTTGTACACTTCTCACATTGAACCTACCTGCTCGTTATATAGACAAAGTAGATTTTGCCTGCAAACAGAAGCCAAATTCCATGCAATTGTGCTTCCCTTTGGTATTATACATCTTCCATCTTGAGATTTGTATCTTTTGAATATTGCTGTAAAAAGCCTTTTAGGTCCCTTTGCCCTTTTCTGTTGTTTCTGAGTTACTGATTAGTAATTCTTGTGACAGAAGTGTGTGGTGACAGCAGATCAAATCTGCATTAAGGTTCACTTCCTTTTAGAACAAGTAACAAAGTCCAGCATGCAGGGTGCTGTTCTCCTGTAGGCATGGGGTATATTTATTGTTAACTTCATAATCACAGGAAAGCAATAATGATATTCTACTTTCCCACTTAATTTTGACTTGATTAATGTGAGCATTGTAGCCGTTAGAAAACAAAAATTTCTACTGTAATGTACCTTCATACTTGAGGCATACAAAGCCTTTTCCTTATGTTTTTAATTATAGTAGAAGAAGAAAAATGAAAATTAGCTTTAGACCTTCTGCCAAAAAAAAGAAATGGAATTAATTTTAATTTAGATTAACCATGGAAACCTCAGCCAGCATTCTAGGCAGGGCCGTGCTGCAGTAAATTGTACCTTTTTCTCAGAACTACATAAGTCATCTCTTGAATGGAACTTTTCTTTTAAGAGCACTAAGACCATTTTTAGCTGCATTACTATATTATGAGTGAGATAGGTTTATGATGTTTGTTGTATTCTGCCAGGCAGGATAATGATACAAATCTGTTTCAGATTGTTTTTAATTTCTGCATTGAAAATTTATTTTGAATTAGTAGTTGAGAATCATTAAAGTGCACTTTTAAAAATGTAAGAGCAGAACTTTAAGATGAAGCAATGTGAAAAGAGGCATTACCTGGTATGTAATTCAAATGATTTAGAAGTTGTAGGCCACAGTACTTGCTAAAAATGTGAATCACTGATCCCTATGGCAAAGGTGGGTACTGGCTAGTAAGGGTTTGCCAGGCTTCTAGGGTCAGTGCTCTGCCAGGCTTCATGTGGCTGTCACAAGTGGAAACTAGTAGTTGATTCAGACCAAATCCTTAAATCTGCATGCCAACCAGCTGGAGGAGGGTGACAGTTTTAAAATGAAAAATCTACTCCAGTTCCATCAGCTGTAAGGAAACATCACTCTTTTCTCATCAGGAGCTTTGCTGCTACAGTGGAAAAAATAACAATGGATTAACAACATGTAATGATGAAGTGGTGAAAGTAAGAACAAAAAAAAGTAGCATGAAAATTGGTATAATGTCAGTACAAACTCTTTGTTATCCCTCCTGAAGAAAAAGTGACTTGATCAAGCCTGTTTTCTTTTTGCTTGTCTATCCTTCACCTTCCTCCTCTCCTGGTTCATCCATGTGGGATATTACTCTTTTCACATGTAGAATTTGCCTGTTACACTAAGTTGTTTGCTTTATTTTGATAAATCTGTAAATATTCAGGCCAACACGTGGCATAAGTAAATAAAATACAACCACCAAACCAGGAAGGAGCCTATTTTCTGCGTCTTATTCAGCTCTGGTCCAGGATGGCTGGCAGATCCCCGCATCAGCTGTTCTTTCTAGTCCCTTGTTAGGGGACACAGTACATGCAAGAAAAGTGTCTGTATATTGCTCTGTCAAAAGGCCTTTCAAAATTCAATACAAGATGCCTTTCAGAGGTCCCTTCCAACCATCCTTTAATTCTATGAATTTTGGATCAGGCCCTCAGCCAGCATAAATCAACATACTTCCATTAACTTCAGATAACCCTATACCAACTGATTGCAATTATGTGTCTCCAGAGTGGGACTGCGATGCAAACAGGTTTCAAACAGCTCACTGTGGTGCCTTGCCAACTGATATACATGTGTATGTGCTTGAGGCCTTTGCAAGTAAATGGTTGCTGTGTGTGTTGATCAAGGTCTTACTTGATGCCTTCCAACTTGAGTATTAGAGTACAGGCATTGCCTATAAGCAGCAGCCCTACTGATGTGCTGTCTTTCAGTAAACAGTTGCAATTCAGTTGTGTATATGTAGCCTGATCCAGTTTATGGGCTGGGCTGTTTCTTCAGTCCCCCTCTCAAAAATGTGTTTTTTTTGTTTTGAAAAATAAACCCACTCACATATTTGTTTGAAGATGTGTAATGTAACAAATAGTTAAGGAATGAAAAGCTGTGTACTGTTGACCCTGTACCTTTGGTTGTTTGCGTTAGAAATGTTTCTTTACTTCAGATTAAATATCCTAGGATTATTTCCGGTTGTGTCAATGCCATCATCATCATCATCCTTGCATGTAAATTTCTTAGTTTATTTCCCAATTGTTGTAGTAAAGCGTGGTGAACTCAGTTTGTAAACAGATGATGAGTGTGCTTTGCTGGTGGCTTACCTTTGCATGGGCGTGTGGTTTGGAGCACTAGTGACATGCAGTATGACAGTGGGTAAATCAGTATTTGGAAAATTATTCAAACAAATAAGAAAACATGGTGAAGGATATATAATGAGATCTTCAAAATGACTGTTCAGTGGGATGGTTTAGTACAAAAGGATGTTCCAATGTGTGCTAATAATTGGATTGTGATATTTATTTAGAAAAACCAAGCTGGTTTTCGTGGCAGCAGAGGGAGGGAATGTGCTTTACGTTTGTTCTTTGCCTGTCTTCTTGGATATGTTTTTTCATTTGTCCATTCCTTCATCTGCTTTTATCTTGGTTTTTTGCTGGGTTCACACAGGACACATATGGTGACCAACATAATGCTTCTGGAGCCAACATGTCCCAGGATTAGTTGTTACACCTGCATGTGTGCATACATGCATATTTGTGTATATTTATGGATGCATGCAGGTGCACCCGTACTGATTTGGGGTCTCTTTGTGGTTTGAGGAGATGCTGAATCTCTAATCCTCTCTAGAGCCTTGCAGATGTCAATTGTGCTGTATCTTACGGAAACATAATAAAAGGCACAAAATGTGCCTCTTTGTACGTGCTGTAGTGACATTTCAGTTCCTGATGCAGCAAAACCATCACTCCTGATGGCAGGCTGTGCCTTGAACATCCAGTTCTTTTTGATACAGAGCTGTGATGTTCTCTCCTCCCTTCCTCCCTGACTTTGTAGGACAAATTCAAACAAGTGTCGATCCTGCCACATGTACAATAAGGCTTAGTCTCATTGAGCTGAGAATATTCAGTGCTTCCAAAGATCATTCTGTGCCTTACAAGGATAAGTGAAAAGGTGTCCAAGCAGTGAATTTGTTAAGGTTTACTTTTTTGCCTACCAGTTTTCTACAGCTGCTAGTTCATAGTGGGTTTGAAATCTTGGCTGGTACAGCAACACTATAGAAAGTGAATTATGCTAGCAGGGAATGCGTTTAGCTGTACAGCACTTAACTGTTTAATATTAAATTGTTTAACTGCATATTTGTAGGTGCTACTGTACAAGCAATGAGCCCCAGATGCATGAGTGATTTTGCAATGCCAGTCCTGCTAGGGAGCAGAGCAAGGGTTCTTATCCTTGTTCTGACCTGATGGTTCTCATTGGGCTACGCTGGAACAGGAGCTCCTACGCTCAAAATCCATAATGATCTCTCTGCATTCTTTCCCCAGTTTTATTCAATAGCTGTCTTCTAGACATGCTAAGATACCTTGCTACCTTGGTCACTATATATGTAACTGCTTTGCGGCCTTCTTTACCTGGTAAAATGGCTTTGAATTCTGGATGATTTTTTCCTTTTTTCTTTCTGCTTTCAGAGCTCGCTGGTTAATTTTTCTGAGCAATTAAATCCAGTTTTGTTTAAATGTTTTAAAGTAGCTGTGCATATGCTTGCAATAGACACTTTAAAATTAAAATAATAAATATTGAGAGGATCATTTCTTTCAGACTGTGTATGTCTTTTTATGTATGCACAAGAAATTGCCCCTTATTCCCCATATGCTGCAGCTAATAGCACAAAACTAATGTTGTCAGATGATCATTGCTATTGACTGTAAAATTAATCAGACTTTGGCTTCAGTTAGCCTTAAAGAAAGACTTGACTTATTAGTACACTGTGTTCTGGGAACCACCTGATCCTCTGAATCCCAGTGAGATGAAGTCTGGTTTTGTGATTAGGGCTCTAGATTGGGCTTTAGGAGCTCTGATTTCAGTTTTTGGCTTTGCTACAGAATTCCTGTGTTCACAGGGGCAAATCATTTAGGAAGTGCTTTGTCACCTTAACAAATGTAAAGAGTGTGTTGGGAATTTCCAGCTGAACATTATCATTAGTGAATGTAAGTGCTTCAGAACTGATGGGAAAGGCTTTGGGGTTTGGTTTATTTGTTAATAAGGATCGTTGTGGTGGGAGTGGTTTTTTGTTTGCTCTTAAAAGAAGCTTCAGAAATGTCAAGGAATATATTTTATTGAAAAGCTCTTTCTGTTTGGTTTAGTTTTGTTGTTTGTTTTTTTTTTTTTTTTTTC
>NDXB01018213.1:407613-421034 GCA_002631895.1 Agapornis roseicollis
TACCCCTCCCCCCCTTTTCAAGGCAATTGCAAAGGACAACTTCCCCGTTTCCTTTTCAGTTTTCAGTATGTGCATTTAGATGAAGATGAAGAACTGCTTTCTTGCACTTCTTATGCAGCTTTCCTAAAATAATTTGGAATAATTTAACAATGGCTCAGAAATATTCCAGTTTAACCAGTGGTTGACCTTCAGTCACATTTTAATATCATCAGGACTATGTTGGTATTTCATCAGTTCCAAGGAAGCTGTGTTGTAGCAGAGGCAATGGTTGATATCTGTAATTAGAGTTACTCAGCGTCTCTCATGACATTTGCTGTTCAGTAGATTATCAAACTTTAACTGCTTCAATTAATGTTTTCCATTCAGAATTTTTCAGTCAAAATAGTCTCACTGTTTTGGAGAAGAAGCCTGAGGAAAGGATAGGGTTATTTATCCATTGCAGGGAAAAATAAACCCAGACTTTTTATTTGATTTTGGCTTTCCTCCCTCTAGTGTAAGGACTGGATATAAAAACCACTTTGAAAATCTAACCAAACTTCTTAAGTTTATAAGCCCCTGAAGAATTTCAGTAAACACAGACTCAACAAAAATTATTAAAGAATAAGGAAACTCACTTGCTAGTATCACTCTCTGGTGACAGGGCTCCACAGATTGCTAACTTCCGTAAGTTATGTGAGCTTTATGTCTGAAGGTTGAGGATCCCAAGTTTGTGACTGATTCATTCACATGAAAGATTTATTTTTTTTTTAATATATATATATAAAATATTAAAAACTTTCAGGACATTATTAAAGAAAATAGTGTTACATTTGCAAAATCAAATAGAGATCCTGGGGCGGGGGGGAATAGTACAGGATAACATAACTAAGGAATTGCACTGCATTTTTGCGTATGCCATAGGATAAAAAGGCTGCACTCAGTTTTAGGACTTTCAGACCTTTCAATTTGATTTTGATTTTTCTCTCTTCATTTTCTCCTGAAATAATCATAATTGACTGGAATATATGTCATGCTATATTGCCAGCATCAGGAATTTAAAAAGAATACAATTTATATGGTCCTTCATCTTTTCTGAGGTTTGATTAGGAAATGTGTGGGAGAGAAAAGTTTCATGTTGTGGCTGATTTTGAAAACTTAAAAACCAAAATGATAATTAAAAGTTTATTAGAATATTTTGTCTTGAGTTGCAGCTTCTAATGTAAAGTCAAAGTTGTTTCAATTTGTAAAGCAAAATTATTTTGTTCCAAAAACATATATAACACAGTATTTTATTGGAGCTTTTCTCTATTTTTATTTCCAGAAAGCCTGGGAAAAAAAAGTCAATTTTGCAGTATTTCCAGTTCCTCTCAACTATGTGGCTTTATTTAACTTTCTCTAACCAGCTCTGGTTTTAGTTTAATGTTTCATTTGAGTTTTTAGAGGGAGATTCCCCTCCCCAATTGATGTTTCACCATGTCAGATTAGATGTTCTCTGGAATCCCCAGCTGCTGGATGATGCAGACTTGGTTGTTCTCTCCTCAGTGGTCAAGTGGAACGACTCTTATTTCCTCACTTTTTTCAGCTGTTCCCTCAGCACTCATGATAGCTTTTATGCACTCGCCATGCACAGTCAGTTTTGGCTGTAAGAATTAAAGATGGTCCCGGGGTTAGGGTTTATTCTAAGTAAAAATTTCAGGAGGGTTTTAGACATGTTACAGTGGGTTATTTTCTTCAGTTTCAAGATCCCTTTTATTTTTCAGGCTGTTGGATGCTGGGGGGGGTGGGGGTGGGGGATTCAGCATGGACCTCAGATGTGGGAGAAGCAGCTGTGGAGATCCAAAATGAGTTTTGTGATGTGGGACCATGTGCTGCACTGGCCAGCACTGGTGATTGGAAATGGCAAACCCTTCCTTTCCCCCTCTCCCACCCACCGCTAAAACTGGGCTTCTAAGTGCAGATACTGATTGCTTGCAGAAAGGCTAGGTATGTGATGGCAATTTCACTGATGCATGGTCTTCTAGAGAGTAAGTCCTCTTTTCTCCTTCATGTGGGAAGTCCCAGGAGGCAGGACTATGGCAGCTTCCACTGGAGACCCTCATTGTCTTTATCTGTGTGCCTGGTTGTTGTGGGGTTAATACTCAGTGAAAGGTTCCATGTGTTTGATTCTCATGGATGGCACATGCTCCTTTCCTGGGCACTCAACAGAAATCATCTAAACCCCAAATACCATTCTGTCCTAGTGTGCATTTGCTGAGCTTCCAGCATGTCTACACTTGAAATGCTAGTGCTGACTTTTCGGGCAGCAGAAAGGGTATCTGAACCATTCCTCTAGTTTCGTGTCATAGTGCCAGAGCAGTAAAACTGAAGCAATGGGGTGGTGAAACAGTCTCCCCAAATGCTGTGTTGCCTGAAGGAGGTATGTTTTGCAAGAAAGGGATTGGTGAGCCCTGAGCTGTGGCTCCAATCTGTGGGGTTTTTTGCTTGTTTTTAAATTTTATCTTATCCTAGAACTCTTAAAATGACAGGATATGGTGATGTGCTTTACGCTTCATAATCCACACTGCTTGCTATTACAAGCCTAATACGTTTGAGATGGCAAAAGTAGCTGACACTGTTAATTTATTTTGAACGAGGCACTTGCTGATACTCAGAGGATCATTTTAGCTGCTCTCCTTGAAGAAATCAAGTGAGAGCTATGTGAGGAACAGACTGGTTACAGGTTATTTGGGATGTAAGGCTATTTAACTGAAATTGTGAGCTCCAGGGAACTCATGATAAGTCCTGTAATAATATCTGTACGCAACAGGACTTTATTGTCATTGAAATTATGACAAACATTTAATTCTTGATGCTCTCAAGTTAATTTATGAGAGTCCAATGGACAAATGCTATTTCATATAAGCATGTTTTGACATTCTTTGATAAATTAGAATGTATTTTGTTACTTGATTGAAAACAGACAAATAACCACAAACATGAAACCTTGGAAGATAAAATCCTGAAAGTGTGCCACACACTACTTACAAAGTTTTACAGCCCAGCTCTTCTTGAGGGACAAATAAACGAAGAACGAAAGCAGCTACTACTATCAGGAAAATGCATTAGTGTTTTGACAGATCAATGTGGAGATCTTCATACATGAAGTTTGTTTTTTTTCCCCTGATGTGTAAATATGCACTTAATGTAATTAGAAACAATTGTGAAGTAGCAAGCAGGGAATTCAAATTTGTCAGTTAAGCGGATGTTGCAAATGTGATTTGTTGACAGCTTGTCGTGCTGCCATTAGAGCTGACCTGGAATTTTCTTTCTGAACTACTTTTCAAAGGAAGACTAACATAAAAAGAGATATACTTGGCTAGGGAGTGCTCTGTCTCTGACTAGCAGCAGATGCTTAGAGCAGAAGAACAGTGCAACTGCAGAGTCTCATTTCCTATAGAATAGCTTCCTAACATCTGACTGTCCATGGCTGATTTCCTGAGCTGGAAACTGCATCCATGTTTTAAATTTTTAATAGTCCTTTCCTTCCAGCAGTTTGATTTAAATAGCATCTTGAATGCATTTGTCATTTTGAAAACCATGAGGAGTCCTCACAAGCAAACTTTTACTTGATGTTGTTTTCAAATTTTCATTTCAGCATTGGGGGAGAAAAGGTGAAATACTTTTTCCGTGAGTTGCTTTGCATGTATTGGGGATCATTGGTGTGGAGCACTGATTCCATATGTTCTGTTTCAAATTAGATAAATGACAGTTTGAAATATATTTTGTATATCAGGATGTTGTCACACAGGAAATGAGATATTAGGCTACAACTTTTAGGTGTTATATGGTAAGCTGGAGGACTGGTAGAATCCCTTTGACAAGACCCTTAGCTTTTGGTCATAGTTTACTACTTACTTGCTTACTTTTATTGTTCCTCAGTGCTTTGAGATTTTAAGTTAGACTACCCTGTTTATGATTTTATTTCTGCATTACCACATCTAGGTGAAGCTGGTCAAACCTGTCAATAAAATCTGAAATTCATGAAAAAGTGTTATTTTTTTTCATACATACTCTGCTCCGAAGAAAAGTTTTGCATACAATATTTTTAAACAAAGCCCTTGTCATGCCTCCCCTTCACCGGGCTAGCTTGCCTCCACTAGTGATCAGAAAGTCTTAAACACCTAACTCCCACTTGAGGAGCTTAATTTGAAAATACAGATTGCTCAGCCATGCATTGTGCTTGGGAGTGCCTTAGAGCTGGTGATTTCAACACCGACCTTTATCAGCCACCTGTAATTCTTTTTCTAAGCATGGTCAGAAGCACTTTGGTGCCAAAGCACTTATCAGTTTTGAGGCCTACGTTAGGTCCAACCTAGAAGACCTGTGAATATGAAGTTTCAAGAGAAAATGGATCTCCATGGTACCTTTGAAACTGGATGGTGGTTCAGGCTCTGAAGAGAATGGAGCAGCAGCAAACACGTTCCTTCGAGTCACAGGAGAAAGTGATGGAATTTGGTGTCTTCAATACTGTCTCCAGCAACAAGGGAAGCAGCACAGAGTCACACAGTCCAAGAGAAAGGCTTTTGTGTGTTTTTTTTCCTGCTGGAAATCATTACAAGGCACTTGTATCTCTGGGAAGGGTCATACCTAGAAAGCTATAGGTAACTCTTGGGGAAGCTGCACTTGCAGCTTTCTGTGTTGAAGCTACTCCACATTCCATGCAGTCCCTGGACAGGATGGGGGTTTAGCACTATCCCTCCCTGTACCTTCCACTAGACTGTACTCCTGCTGTGACATTCTTTGCTTCTTCATTATTCTGTTTCCTTACTTCTCTTGCTATCCTTATTCACAGGAAGGCATTATAACTTTTTTTTTCCCCCATGTGTGAGTTTGGTTTCCTCAGTGACAGTATGAAAGTGACTTCTTTCATATTTCAGTTGAAAGGGAGTAATTCCTGATCAGTACTGTAGTTGCCTTTCTTTTGAAGCATATTGTATACTGATTCCCATGAGAAGGGAGGTACCAATGCCTTAGGGAGGTGTGGGACACTTCCTGCATTGCTGTCACAGCAGCTTGGACAACTCTGTGCTCAGGTGTTGTAAATTCTCTTCTGAGGTATCTAAAGGCATATCCAAGACTTTTGTGTCAGGATTATGACAAGGATCAGCAGCTGAGAGGACAGGCATTGGGAGGCTGATGTTCCTGTGCAATGGAAAGATCTAGTCCAACTTCTTACGGGCATTGCCTGCCATTCCTATGCACACCAGTGTTTTAAAGCATAGGATCTGTAAAAAAAAAAAACAAACCAACCAAAAACGAAAAACAAAACAAAACAAAACCAAAACCAACAAACATCTGTAGCAAAAGTTATTTGGGACTGTTTTTCTGCAAATTATCTCTATGATCTGTAAAAGGAACCTGCTGGTCTTAAATGTTTCCTTTAGGAAGAGTGTACATAAACAGAGAAGCTCTTAAAGTCTTATGACTTTATCTGATATTAAAAAGTCCAGTTACGTCAGGTGAAAAGTAGATTTAAGCATTGTGTTTAAAAACTGCTGCTCAGCACAGCAGAAATTGTGTGTAGAGCATAGGTTCTCTAGTATAACCTGAATTTAGTACCAAACCTCCTAATTAATTGACAGTAAATGCTTTTTATTTTGTGTTGATTGTTTGGTCCCAAATATGCAAACTGACTGCCATATGCAAACTGGTGTGCACTTAATTTTGATCTTGCTTACACCAACAAATGGAATGATGTGTGACTTGCATCAGCCTGGGTCAGACTGCAGGAGGCCATATGTGTTTATTTTAGCATTTATTAATGGTTATATTTACCTCATTGCAATGACTTGCTTTGGTTTCTATTGACAAAACCATGACTTAAGAGAATGTTTGTGAAGACAAGAACAGATGTTTTCAGGCTGCTCACCACAGGGAGGAAAAAAAGCCAGTATTTACTTGTAAGCTGGTGTTGGCTGTGCCATTTTTCCAATGAGTAATGATGAACAGTAGCAGTTAGTCAGTTGCTGAATATCTTGACTTGACAACAAAAGAATGGGCTTGAAGAAGCCTTTTTGTATAGTCTGATCTGAACAGTAGAGTGGAAGACAATTACTGTAATCACTGAAACCAGTTCTACCTTATAACATTCTTTTGAAGTACCTTTATGACCAAGGAGAAACTAAAATCTCAATGAGATAGATAATGAAGAGAAAAATTTTGAAGTGATGAGGCAACAACATCTGTGTAAGCAAGGTGAAAATAATAATAAACTACAGGTTATACGATATAAATGAGCTCTGGTTTTGTTCTTAACAACATGCAGCACAGTGCTCTCATGGTTCAAAGAGAAGCCACTACATATGTGTCTTTAAACGTCATGAATGAGGGAAGAGCTGAGCATGACTTTTCCTCTTACAAAACACCAGGCAAGTTTGAAGGAATATACTGTATCAGTATACCAACAGGGAATTTTTAAAACTAATATATTGATGCATTTTCTCACTTCCCACTTTAATCATCAACTTACTGCAGGTTTTTAATGGTTTAGTAAATGATCATGATCAACAAACTGCAGGTTTAATAAGAGGTATTCCTTCAGATAGCTCAAGGGCTTTTTTTCCTTCTAACTTTTTTTAATGGGAAACATTATGGTGATCTATGAGTGTCATGCCTCCGGCACTGGCTGGATGAAATGCCTTAAGAGCAGCCCATGGGCTTACTGGTTCCACCTGCTGGCTGAACTGTTGATGATGACTGTCAGTCACATTACCGTATGTCAAGTAATCATGTAAAAAGTTTACAAATAATTCCTGTAGGGATTATAGGTGTAGGGATATAGTCTTGTCATCATGATACAAACGTTCTTTCTGTTTTTTCATTAACTTTCATTTCATTTAGTTCAGTTTAAAACTGCAATTTGTTAAGCATAGTGGCAATATGTAATCACAGGTGTTTTTTTTTTAGCAAGAGAAGGACAGCAACTCTCTTGGAAAATAAGGTTATGAATGGAATAACCCACTGATGTGCCAGTGCTCCTGTCTGCTTATCAGTTCTGGAGCTTACCCAGGGAGAGAAAGCCTAGACTTGTTCCCCCCCCGAACAATCACAGATACTGCATGGCATTCACAAGGGCTTGGAGAAGGGTGACCCCTTGCATTGGGAATGTACACCAAAAATATACCCAAAGAGGGTAAGGGGTGAAGGTGGAGGGAATCCAGAGCTAGACTTAACCCTGGATACTGCAGTGTCTGTGAGTACAGAAGAAAGGCTGGAGGTGAGAGGAGTGAATGACGCTCATTAACGTGGGTTGTATGGTGAACACTAGGGCAAAAGTTCAGGGGAGCCATGGGTATGGGATTACAGTTAAAGCTGGATCCTGCAGAGCCTGCAGGGCTATAAGAAAGCTGTGGACTTCCATGAAGGCAAATGGTGTTTGCTGGATATTACCAATGCCAGAAAGTTTTGGAGTTACTAATAGTTTGGAATTTGGGTGCTCTAGAGCCTCGTTCTTTGTTTGCATCTCACCAGGCTTTCAGTGCTGAGGGTTGGCTCCAGCAGAAGTAAATCTCTTTTAATTGGTTTTGTTAGCACTAGGTTATGATTAAGTCTAAGTTTAAGATAACAAAATTTATGAAATCCTGTTTTATAGAGTTTCATTTCTTGCTGTGTTGTCAAAGCATGTGGAGCAGATTAGCAGCTAGTTCTATGGAGGTGAATGGTTTATATTGTAGGTTTCAGAGCTAGTAGGTTTCTAAAGGTCTTTAGAGGTGCCCTATAGGTTCTTTGAAGATTCACCTGTGCAGGATATTTGAAGAGTTAATGGCTGCATTAAATTTATTCTGCTGGTTGCAAACCTTCATCTCATTTTTTTACCAAAGGAAGAAGAGAAGTTTTCTGAAGCAGCATCGTGTTGCTGCTACCCTTCCTCCTGCTCCAGGCAGTGATTGCTGACTGCCAGAAGTTCAGCCTAGCCTGCTAGTGACAAACTCATAAAAGGAGCAAATGACTTATGAATCCCACAAAGCTACAGTTACCACAGAATGGTTTGGACTGAAGGGACCTTAAATGTCATCTTGTTCTAACCCAGAGACAGGATATTAGTGCATGAGTAGGTCCTACAGATGTCCATATTGATATGCTTCTTAGCATGGTTTTGCCCTTTATTGATCCCTCAGGCATGGTCTTTGCACAGTTCAGGAGGTGCACATGTACCACAAAGTGTTTGGATATGGCCATTCTCTTTGGGAAAGTATGTAACCTCAGGAGGTGTTCTGTACCACTTGGCCTCAGATCCAGAGGAGTCACTTCCCTGAATTATTCAGTAATACACAGTGAGCAAAATTGACTCAGGGACAAACAAGCTGATAACTGTGTCTGAAGGATCAGCATAAGAAATAGGTTGAAAAGTAGGGAATTATTGCATCAAGTTCAAAGACGCTGCTCATTTGCAAACATTATTTTGTTTTCTGTTTTAAAAGCACTGGTATTCTAAGGATTTGTTTGGAAGCAAATTCCTCCAATTTTCTTTGTTGTTTCTGATGTCTTGACTGTGATTGTGGGAATGCAGTAGCACTTGCAGGTATGCTGCAGCAGATTGCCATGCTGCCGGTAGTTTTCATGCAGCATTACTGTACCCCAGTCAGAAGTGGTTGATTACACAGGAGAAGGAAGAGCAGAGCAATTGTTGAGTATTTAGATAATGCTAGATGGAATATGACTCTGATTGCATTTGACTGAAAAGCAACCTCCTTCCCTGCCTAAAAAACAAAATCCCACCACTGAAAAATATTAAAGCTGTCTCCCATGGTAATTTTTTTAGTGATTTTTATAGGCTAAATAATTCTCAGACACAGCTAGTACTTTGTCCATTCAGAGAGAGGTGACACTTCATCTTTCACTAAGACACTTCAGGCTCATTCTCATGCCAAATCCATTTTCATTCCTGCTATATGAACCTGTGACATAGGTTATGCAATTAGGAGGAAAGTGTTTGCAGAAATATAAGGAAAACCTGATAAATGAAATCTGCTATACACTGTCAGTCAAGCTCATGCTATTCCAATAAGCACAAACATGTTCTTTTGTATCTAGCTTAAAGAGACAGAGTAAAATAATTTATGGCTAAAATTGTCTTTCCTTCCTCACAGCATTTATATGTATATAATAATAGACAACCCAAAATATGTTAAGGGATCATTAATTGATATAGGGTAGACTGCTAAAAAGGCAATGCTATGGTTAGCATTGTAGTTACATCATTAGAGTTAATGGACTTTTTGTTCAGTAACTGGGCCCGTCTCTGTAAATGTGCTATATACCTTTATGCTATATGTCTTTATGCAATTAGGAGCATTTTTTAGGATGAATGTTTGGTTTTAGGAAGGGATTTTGCTTTCAAGGCAAATGTTGTCCAATTTATATCACATCTGTTATTATCTAAGTGGAGTTTTGTCTTCCAGAGGAGATTTATCTTAAAGAGTGTACAGATTGGGCGGCCTTCAATTTAGGAATGGACACAAAATACTTTTCCAAGTGTTGCTCTATAATTTTTTCCTTTTTTATCTTTTCTCACTATTCAAGCTTTTCTTGGAAGACAAAGTAAGTCATTTCTTTGTGGGGAAATACGATTCTGCTCTTTCTCTATTTTTTTCTGAGTGCCTGAGAAATGGTAATGTATCATTAGCAGTTCTGAGGAGGTGATGTGATATCTCCATGTTATAAATCAGGAGTGAAGACTGGTGGTTGAAGCACAGCTCTGAGAACATTTGCTAATTTGAGGACCCCATTCAATGACCCGATTTCTTGGAATAAATTCATTTTGTGTGATCAAGGCACCTTCCCTCTTGTTGATTTCAGTGGCATTAGTGCTCAAGACCACTACAATCTGGGCCTCAGTGCTTGAAACAGAAAACCAAAGATATAAGGAATGCTTACTTTGTGACCAGCTCAAGATTTAGTGTGAAGGGCTTCCCTACCAGCACATAAGAACTGTGGAGCAGAGGCTAGCAAACAGTACTTTTGTCAAGGATGATCCTCATTTCCAGTTGTCCAGAGCCTCTTTCTTCTGATTCTACTTTGTGTTTGAATATCTAACAAATGAAGCAGTGCTTCAGTGACTGATGATCTCTGTAGTGGCACTTCTGATTCTCAGAACAGATATGTGCTGAGAAGTTAGAAAACTGATCATTTATTTTAAAAGGATACTCAGAGAAAACAGTCCAAACCACTTCAGCTTTGAAAGCATGTCCCAAGTTTTCCATGTTATTGCATGAAATAGGACAGTCCAAGTCTAACTTTAAAATGTGCTCGTATTCTATCTTACCATAGTCATCTGATCAGAGTACCTGAGTCAGTATCTTCCTCCAGCATAATATGCTGATATGCACTTTTCTACTTGAAACAGCTCATCTTTGCTCAAAACTGGTCTGTAGTGTCAGCTGAGTGACATTCATTTACTGCATTGGGTGGTGCTGAGAAGTGAAACTATACCATTAGCCTGTTTGCAGTATAAAATAGGCTTCTGCCTTTTACAAGCTTATGCAGTGTGGTTAGATTCTGGCAAGTGTAAAGGAAAAAGGTGTTAAGGAGAGCTGGCAGCTCCTTAAAGAAAAGATATTAAGTGCAAACTTCCAATAAGGAGGAAAGTTAAGGAAGTGCAATAGAAGACCAGTGTAGCTAAGCTGTCAGCTCTTCATGGCCCCTGAAGAGAATGTTTTTTACATAGTGGGAAGTAGGTCAGACTTCCAAGAATAAGGAAAAAAAAAAAAAAACAAACCAAAAAACCAAAACCCAACAATAAGAAAGCATGTAGGGACAATAAAAGCACACATCTCAAGGCACAAAATGAGATTAAAATATCCAGGTGTGTAACAGGTGGCAAGGACTCATTTTTCTTGTATGTTAGTAATGAAAGAAAGACAAGAAGAAAATGTTAGAGAGTGAAAGAGATCAACAGATGGCATTGGGGAGGTCATAGTGTCTTTTGTTTGTTTGGGTCTTTCCCAGTAAAGTGGATACTGCTGCTACTGATAACATGGGGGACTGTGCTGCCACTGCTAAACTGGGCAAGTAGGCAGGGGCCTGGGTGCTAGATCTTACATGTATAAATGAGTGCCTCTGTACAGTTTGATATCTACAAAAGTGTACATCTTCCACCTCCCACCCACCAATTTGAGGGTGGTTTGTCCGGAGGACATTGCTGTAGAATACCTGAAATATTGACTGAAGATGACTTGGAAAGTGCTTGGGAACAGTCCACTGTGGAAGGCAAGCAGGAGCTGGGAGGATCCCAGAGGTGGTTTCTTTGCAAGTACTATTATGTACTTTTGTTATTGGGTTAGATGATGGCACTGAGTGTTATAACAATTCATGCAGAAGGCACTAAGTTGTTAAGGATGAATGATGCTATGAAAGCAAGGGCCACAACTGAAAGTGATCTTACTTATTTGGAGAAGTAATCATAAAAAGAATGGTCACAGTTCAACAATGACATGTTCTATATATGACTCTTAGGAGTAACTGACTTTAATGATCGAGGCTAGGGAATAAATTCCATGGGAGTAATTATTCAGAAAAGAAGTCTGCAACTTGCAGGGAACCACAAGCCAGTGCGAGTTGACATCGTCATGCTGTGGTATGCATATTCCAGGGTGAATAGAAACAAATATAGTCCGTGGAACCCATGAAAAAAGATTCATCTGTGCTTGGAGTACCATGTCAAGTCACAGGGACTGTACCTTGAAAAAGATGTAAATCAACAAGATTTATGCAGAGGTATGGCAACAAAATTGAACAACCAGTCCTGGTAACAAGACTGATAAGTATATATTGAGTGAATTGGCGTTATTTGGGGCAGATGACAGCAATATAATTAGTAGTTATATCCTTCTGTACATATGGGCTGCTGGAAAGAGGGAGAGAATGACCTGTTTTCTGTGTCTGTGATAGCACGAAGACTAAAGACCATAAGTTCCAGCAAGAGAAATGGTGCTACTAAGGAAGGAGTAGTCCAGCACTGCAAGAGTTTACCTGGGGAGGTTATTGAATTTCCATTGTTGGAGGTCTTCAAGAGCAATTGGGAAGCATCCTCTGGCAATAATATATATTGTAGTAGATTCTGCTGTGGGGCTGGGCAACTTCTGATGCCTATTCTGGGCATAATTGCATTGCTTTCTGACATGCTTTCCCTTCCACCTGTTTTATCCTTTTACTTTAAATTTTTACTTAAAATTTAGCAAATCCATAGCAGGCATCTTGGTACAGAACTCCATGGGGAAGTACTTTAAATTACTATGTTTGACTGACTACTGAAGTTACAAGGGTTCCAGGCCACAACTTCTTAGTGAGAGTGTTCTTTATAGACAGATTAAGGCCTGGGACTTGCTCTCTAATCAACATATTTTCTGATGACTTTTAAAATGCATGTAACAGTTTGTCATACCAGCTGTCACCAGAAATCGTGTCCCCCCACCAACACCCGAGTGTGGTGTGTTGGCACTCATGTCATACAGAGAGGGAGTGTTGACAGGTCCTCTTGCTAGTCACCTTAGAAAGGGAGGAAAGAAGCCAGGGTTCAGCAAGGGAGAACTGGCAGTCACAGTAGAACACTAGAGATGGCAGAGCCACAACAGTCAGAGCAAGGAGTTACTGGACTGGCCCACGGTTTTTACAAGGCCAAGAGGAAATGCATGCAGCAAAAGGGAAGTATCTTCAGCCTCATCCATGTTTAGTTTGGTTCTTGAGATTGATTTGAACTTCTCATGTCATGGGACAGCAGTGCAATGCCATTCATGGCTAATCTTTCCAGCCTCCAAATTCTTGAGTAGCACTAGTTGCATTTGTTTTAAAACTGAATCATGTTTTCTTTTGTCTTAGAAGCCAAATTTGATTGCCAAGCCAATGCTTGACAGCATCCTTTGTCTTCGTGATGACAGATGGAAGTATGTGCGGAGCCTCCTGACCCCAGCCTTCAGTGGTACCAAACTGAAAGAGGTAAGATATAGACCATGCTGCTTTCATAAATTGTAAGACATAATCATTTTCTTTTGTGCAGGCATATACTTTATATAGGTCCATACTAAGGATAGGTAAAACTTGATTATTTTGTACCAGGTTATTTAGACATGAAGAGCACATGCAATGGGGTATACGTACAGTGTGATCCATGTCATAGACTGGTGAAAATCAGATCATCTGATTTGATCCTGTGTCTTAATATAAACTAGTTTGCCTATAAAAACATAGCAAACTCAAAAAGGACCCTTATACCTTCCTCCTCCCTGCCATGCTAGGAGTAAGCTAAAGTATGGGAAAGGTTATTGCTCCCGGTTGGAACATAGCTTTTTGTGATCTGCAGAGTCAGCAGTTCTCACGTTAGCATAGGAGCTGCTGTCTGTCTGTTTTCATTTCTCCATCTTCTCCCCCCCCCCCCCCCCCCTTCTTTTCTTTTTTTTTTTTTAAAA
>NDXB01018214.1:0-11057 GCA_002631895.1 Agapornis roseicollis
TGGAGCATCTCCCATATGAAGACAGGCTGAGAGAGTTGGGGCTGTTCAGTCTGGAGAAGAGAAAGCTGCGTGGAGACCTCCTAACAGCATTCCAGTATCTGAAGGGAGCCTATAAGTATGCTGGGGATGGGCTCTTCATTAGGGACTGTAGTGACAGGACAAGGGGTAATGGGTTCAAACTTAAACAGGGGAGGTTTAGATTGGCTCTAAGGAATAAATTCTTTCCTGTGAGGGTGGTGAGGCACTGGAATGGGTTGCCCAGGGAGGTTGTGAGTGCTCCATCCCTGACAGTGTTCAAGGCCTGGTTGGACAAAGCCTTGGGTGGCATGGTTTAGTGTGGGGTGTTGCTGCTTATGGCAAGGGGTTGGAACTTGATGATCTTAAGGTCCTTTCCAACCCTAACTATTCTATGATTCTATGATTCTATGATTCTATAATTCTATGATTCTATGACATGTAGTGATAGGGCAAGGAAGAATGGTTTTAATCTGAAAAAGGATAGGCTTATGTTAGACATTAGGAAGAAATTCTTTACAGTGAGGGTGATGAGGCACGGAAAGAGTTTGCCAAAAAACATGAGGCTGTACCCTCCATGAAAGTGCTCAAGGCCAGGTTGGCTGGGGCTTTCAGCAACCTGGTCTAGTGGAAGGTGTCCCTGCCCATGGCAGGGATGTTGGAACTAGATGATCTTTAAGGTCCCTTCCATCCCAAAGAGTTCTATGATTCTATAATTGTATAGAATATATAGATCACCTACAGGCCTTATCCCTTACAGGTGAACAAAGATCTCTACACCCTCACAGGAAATTGCATGCTTCTTCAGTTCAGAAAAAAAACACTAGATTATGTGCAAGCTACTACTATTGAAGCTAAAAGATCAGGTACCACTTTTGCAACAAACTGTTTAGGATGGTATTAAAAATTCTGACAATTCAACATTAAAATTTGGAATCTTTTGAATTTGTTAAAAGACCATTTTCTGTAATTACCAGCAGTATTAAATACTCTTAAACAGACTGTTCTCTCTTGAGTAGAAGACATATAGAAATCTATGTCCCAAAATACACATACAGAATATGAAAACAAACTACTACTTTCTTCCAAATGATGCTGATAAAGGCTTTTTATGAATACAAAACCTGCAGACTCAATTTTTCCTTTGACTCATAGATCACAGTGACTAATGTCTAATGTACTGTTTGGAGAAACAGACAGTCCTGCTGAGGGATATATGACTAATCAATATATAGGAGTTTCTAAGGAAATTTAAGACAAGCATCTTCCTGCAGAAATTCTTTGGAAAGCCCTGTTACTTTCACAAAGTCAATGTAAATATTTCCAGACTGCAATCAAGAAACTTGGAGGTATTAAGGTCTGTTTCAAGCTGAAACAGCTTGATCTTCTTCAGTCACCTAATCAGTGGGCCTTAGGTTAGATGTGGCAGGTTTCCTAAAAGCCACTGTAACATCTCAAATACTTCCACTACGCAATTACAATTGGAACAATCTTCAAGATTTATTTCTCTGCTTGTTCTTTCACATTCCTCAAAAATGTGCTTCTGAAGAAGGAGGGAATTAACACATTTCCAACACGTACTACTAAAAAAGTGTTACTTCAGCCTAAACCATCTTTGAATTTAAAGTCAGGTATGTTAACTGAGAATTGTTCCATCGTACTACCTTTGTGACGTACATTATGACTATAAAGCCACTACATTGGCAGCAAGTTGGGTCTTTGAAATTGTATCCTTTTTAGGATGTTAGCAGAAAATTTTGCATAAATTATTGCTTCAGCCTGCCCAGAGGGACTCCATTGCCTAGCATGTGATTAAATAGTTTTTAACTAATTCCTAAGCCTCTCAACTACAACTAATTTTTGCAGAGCTTCTTCTATCCCCTCTTTTTTCTTCCATTCTAAATTGTAGTCTTGAAGCATAATGCTCAGTTATTAAATATTTCCAAAAAATCTTTTCATTGATTTTTTTTTTTTTTTAAAAAAGAAGAGAATTCCAAAAAGAAAATGTAACTGAAATTTGATGGCAGTAATGACTTATGAGCTTTTAGAAATCACAAGACACAAGTAACTTTGTAGAAATTATCTGGTTAACAAGGGAGCTAGTGAATTTTACTATGTATGTTTTCTACATTTCTTGCAGAGGAATTTAGGAAGAACACCAATCTTATCAGCTTAATTTATGCTGGTGTTATACATAAACCAAAACACTGAGCAGTAAAACAAACAAGAAGAAAATAATCCAAAGCTATTTATTTTTCACAATCAGTGACATTTTTTAAGCACTGGAATAATAGAAATTTAAGTGTGGGTCCAAAAATTCCTCATGTTCTATTGTGACTTTATTATTAGTTTGTGTCCTTCTAGTTTTAAAATCTTTTGTATTTTAAATAAAAAAGTTTAAGTGCAGATGCAATATACATTTATTGTAAATATGACCTGCAGATTTACACATTTTTTAGAAAAGCTCTTGGCCTTGACTTGAAAATGAATGGTTATGAAAGCAGATAATTTAAGCAAAATGCCAAGTCTTTCCATTTCTTTCCTAGTTGGTAGTGAATGGCAAACTTATTTTGGAGTGAATTAGTAGCACGATGCCATTACATTGGAATGCACAGACTGTTAATCATCCTTGCAAGACTCCAAGCATTCTCTGTAAATCTATTGTTGAGAGTGAAAAAATTATTAGTCATTTACCTTGAAGGCTTCACAGCTATAATAAATGTATAGTATTAGCCACTTCATTTCCAGGGGAATTATTTTGGGCTTCCTGCAATTTCCTCAAAATAAATAAAGTTATAAAGAAATCTGGACAATAATGAATTGTACATTTTAGTTCAGATCATCCTACTAACTTCTAACACTTCATAAATAACAAATTAAAGAGCTGGAAATGTCAGGAATTAAACAGCCATCAGTATTTCTGCCTCTGTACTAAAAGTTTCCTTAATTCTGTGAGAGTGAATCAGTGACTGACAACCAAGTTTATATCGGCTGTTGAGAATATTGAACAGTTTTGATATGAGTTCCCTTTCTAAGGGTCAAATTAACCAGTGCAGGATGAACTGTTTTATCACCAGTAATAAAATGCCAAATTCACAGATCAATTCTCGTTTAAAACTTGTTCTTGTTCACAGAAGTTGTTTAACTTAAAGTAAATTCAAAAATTCAATAGATCAGTGCCTCTTTCTTGGTTAATTTTTACTATAATGTTTGCCAAAACATCCAATTATCTGAATGAGCATTAGCTCAACTCTGTCCCCAATATGAGATGTTGCTCCTATTAAATTCAAGTTAAATTGAGGCCTTTTGTTTAATTGTAGAAACTGAATGACCAAGTGAAAATCATCCTACAAATAAATGTCACTCCTGTGGACCTAAACTTGTCTCACTGGCATTTTCTGCCTGTGTAATTTCTTTCCAGTATAATATGCACTGCTACTAGCATTTACAGCATTATTACCAATTAACATGACAGTCACAGCATGTCTGCCTCTTTAAGTCACTGAGCTTCTGAATGTTTAGCAGTGCTAGATTATAGCTGGAGAAAGACTGAAGAAACAGTTTTCAGAAATATTAGTTTAACTCCAAGGTAGCTGTTTCTTTCACCTATCCCTAGTCAGAAAATATTAAATTAAAAATGTAAAAAAAAAATAAAGACTGATCAACTTAAGCTGAAAAGTCAAGAACTTTTAATCTAAGGTTTCAGTTTAAAACGATTGTGTGCTAGTAATTCCATGACTGTATTCTTTTGTCACATAATTTTCAATCAGATGTCATCCCCAATTATGTATCACAGCATTTTCCCCTTACAATATTGTTAATACATTTTGCCACAGTGAACACAATTAGAGTTTCATAATGCACTGTGGCAACACTTCTGAAATAATTAATTTCTTAATCAAAAATCACCCAGTTTTCCAGTTCTGGCTATTTTCATATTTCCACAGATACAAAAGATTCTGAAGTCATCATGCCCCGAAAATAAACTATTTTCTATAGAAATTTTGCTAGCACACAGAGATGTACCATTCTGTTCCCATGTCTTTTGGTGATTGAAAGCATAATGGATGCACATGTCCATTTTCTTTATTTTTTAGTCATAAAAAGCATTCATTAATGTATTTATTATTTTCTATTTTAAATATGTTCTTTTCTTGAAAAATCAGAGTGAGGTGAGCTGGAACAGTAACACACAGCATGCACAAGTACCAATGGTAGATAATGTAAATAACCAAGGCTATCATGGAAGTCACCTGTTGATCAGCTAGCCACAAGCTTAAATGGTTTTCTACCATTCACTTACCAATAACAAAAACAACAGCAGAATTAAGGATTGTCCTAACTGATTGTGAAATGTCATGAATATTCCATGTTTCAGTACAGCATTTAATTGCAACACATAATCACCTGTTCTGCAGCACATACAGAAAAAGAAATTATTTGGTTAATGCGCAGAAAGGACAGAAGGCTCAGAAAATCGTAATTTTGTTTGTTGTCTGTTCAATGTTTGCTGCCTGTTCAGTACTCGCTTTATAGAAGGATTCCCCTGGTATTTCATGCTCATGAAATTGCTGCACCTGGCAAATGGATATGACAAAGCAAATTTCATGCCCATTGTGATTATATTTTCTAGTTTGAAGCAGGAAGCACAGTGGGAGTCAGAGAGTGGAAGGAAATCTGAGAAGCTGCTGTTATGTTTTCCAAAGGCATTAGAAAGGAACTAGATGAAAAAGTGAGAGAGGGTGTGGCAGAAGAAGGTAAAAGCTTATACATTTCTACTACCAGACTCCTAGGATTGCTATAATACTGAGATAATAGACAAGCTTTTTGTGAATATGCTGTATTTACAAGACCTGCTCATTAAACTCCATTAAAACTTTTATACTTTCCTTTATCTATCAATAGTGCAAACTACATTTGCCTTTCAAGTACAACTGCCTGGAGTACATTACTTTGCGTACTTGTCTCCTTTAAATGATCTTTAAAATCTCCTTTGGTGATGTATCACCAAAAATCCTAGGTGAAAGGATCCATAACTGGAATTGTCAAATTTAATAAAACTACACTGCAGTTATTTAATTGTTATATACGGGATTATGTACAGTATAAAATTCAAGCAGATTATTTGGGCAGGAGAAGAATCAATTAAAAGGTTGCATAGTTTGCATTTTTAGTTCTTGATGTATTTAATGGCATATTGTCAAAATAAGATCTAAAAGAAAGTCTCCATTACATTAATACCTTACCTTCTGGCAATTTGGAAAAAGAAGGTGCTAATAAAGAACATGTAAGAAAGATTTTAATTTTTATTACAGCTGATCACAAAACATCTCCTTAAAATTTTATACTGTTTCAGCCTAATGCACAAGACAACAATTTTGATTACTAAGATTTTCCTGTGAGAACTCTAACCATGAGATACAACGGCCTTTTGCCTCTTTGTGGCCAAAGAAATCTGACTTATTTTTGGATGAAACAGCAATAAATCAGTTTGTCATTCTCAGCCCTTTAGAAGAGACTGTCATTTTGTCATTCAGGCAATCAGTCTGAAGAACAAACAAGGAGTTAACCCCTAATCTTCCTGTTTTCTGGAAGACCAATCTAGTTGCTCAGATTCTGCACACAAGTGACTTCATTATTACTGTGGAAATTTTCTAGGTGTGTGGAACCTACAACAGTGTAAGTTCTGGGTTCTTAAGATCTGAAAACCTCCACCTGATATAGAACCCTGTTACAGAGTATTAAAGCTAAGAGTTTTGAGCTTCCATTTTCAAAAAACAAATGTGATGAATCCTATAGTTGTCTAAGAAGCAGATTTTTGTTTGTTTGTTTGTTTGTTTTGTTTTGTTTATTTGGTAATTGTAAGGAAGACAACAGAGTCAGATTCATTGTAAAATGCCTTGTCTCTTTACAAAAGGTGCCAAGGCCAGGGCTAGACTACTGATCATGGAATAGGATTACTATTAGGGCCAGTTACAATCTTGATCTTCGGATCTCTGTTTTCAGGTTGACTTAAACTAGAATATGGCCTTAGAAAGAAAGGCTGCAAAGATAACACTTAGTGCTGGCAACCAAAGCATTATTATTTCTAAGGGATCCTAAGATCTGAGCATTTTCATGAGAGGACAGTGGGTGGGGAATAATGGAGCGTGGGAAGGTCCAAAATTCCCTAGAGTATTACTTTTGCACTATTTTTGTATGTTTTTCAGAGCAAACTGACCGTCTTTGTAATAAGTCAGCTTGTTTCAGGTCCAGAATTCACAGTATTTTGCAGACTCTCGAGCTTGGAAGACCTCAGACACATCGGGCCTGATCCCTTTCTCATGACATCAGCTTTGCTGATGCACACATAACCTCTCTCCAAGTCATAGTGTTCTTTTTTCACAAGAATGGGATAGATGAGATTTAGTTCATTGTTTCAGGTAAAAACACTGACTTCTGGCTAACACCAGAATTACTATGTTTTCTTGAAGGTGTTCCTTAAAGGTTTCTTAAATGTCTTAGAAAAAGCAGCTATTAATTTTTGACCAATACAAAGCATACCTGTGAAAAAATGACATACCTGAAGTATGACAAGTCACCTGTCTCACATTTGCAGATCTGAAAATCTTTACTTTTAGACATTCTTCCATTCATAGCAAAAGTTGTTTGTTATTTTAAGCAGTACTTTACAGATTTGAATTACTTTTTTTTTTTTTACTGGCCTCTCCACTCTTACTAGGTTTTGCAGATTGAGGTTGAACCAGGACAAAAGTGTGCTTTACTGGACTTTGGGCCAATACTGGTCTTTCTATAGCTCTTGTTCAGTTGGAAAATGCCACTTTTAATTCTGTGAATTTCAAGGTTGAAGTAATTGAAGATAAGGCATTTGAAGCCAGCCTGTTCCAAAGCTCACCAAAATAACTGGAAAGAGGTTTCCACTCAGGTCTTTTTATTCACCTAAAGCTAACACAAGCATAATCCCATTGATTTTTAAGAAGCTGTTGAAATGTTTAAAATTAGGTTTGTCCTTACTCAGTTGAGGCGTATAAAGGCAGAACACATATACTGGAAGGAATTTTTCCATTAACATCAAACAGTTTTTGCACACACACCCCCCCCCCTCTATAAAAAGGAAAGGAAGAAAAGAATTGAGTAACTCTTAGTCTAACTTTCCTCCTGTGGTTTGCTTTGTTTTTCAGAGACATCCCAGAAATGTATTCCAGATGTTTTCAAATCCTTGTAACTTATTTTCCATACTATATATAACTTCTTCTACCATATCTGTTCTCTCTCTCCCTCTCTTTCACTGGTTACTGTATCTGTATCTTTTTCTCTTTGATGTCTAATATTTTTTTTACTCAAAGTTCCAGATGAGTTCATTTGTATTCTTTCAGAGATCCTGCTTGGAAACATGCATTATCCGCTAGAAGACATATTATGGCAGACACTAATATCTCTTGCTTTCTGAAGTTCTTAATTAAATAATAGCATTTAGTTGCATTCACTGGATTTTAGCAATTGCAAAGGATTTCAACTTCTTACTCTCAAAATACTAAATAGGATTTTGAATACTAAATCGCCATTGCATTTAGGCACACATACTGTCTGATAAAACGCAAATTACATTCTTATCCAGTGCTTGCAATGTAAAGTGTGTCTAAAAAAGTGTCTCCTTTGTTTAGCTAATTATAAGTCAGTTGCTTAATCTTTCCATAAAGGTTGCTTCAGTGTTATCCTGCAATCTTGTTATCAGAAAATGTTGCTGTCATGAAACAGAAAGTGGCTGTCAGCTCCTCAGAAGGAGAAAGTAATTTTAATGAAGCCCAGGATATTTTTCCAATCATTCAGATGGACTTGGTCAACATTCCTTTCTCCACATGAACTAAACACGTGAAATTTCACCCTCCTCCTCAGGAGCTGCTACTTGGCAATGATATTTATTCACTCCTTCCTGAGGTTACAGTTCTGCTCCACAAAGCTGATGGGAAACTGCCACTCTACAGTGTTATTGCTGGAAGAAAAGCATATGGGAACAGGCCAGAGCTCCACTGGGGGTTCCAGATGCTCACTGAGAAGAAACAGATTTTTCACAGCTCCAGAGTACCTACTCAAGACTTGTTAAAACTCTCTTTATTTTGGGTGGTGGTATTTTTTCTTGGTTGACTAAGTAAAAATAGCTCACAGCAGTACTTACAACAGTATTTGAGCTCCCTTTTTATTTAAAAGGCAGAGAGCCAAACCTAATACAGTGCAAATCAGACCAACATTGACTTACATCAATCAGTGATCCTGCCTATCACATTCTAAAAAATGCAAATGGCAAATGTTCACCACAAGTATATTTTTAAAAGCTTAAAAAAAATATAAAATAGAGGTAATCACATCATAAAGCTTTTCCCTGCAACTGAGAACTGCCTGAAACCTGAATACAGATCCAAGTAGTACTCCAAATGATGTGGCTTAGTGAGTGGTACTGACTTTTTGGAAGTCAGAGGACCTTTTACCATTGTTTACAATGTGCTTACCCTGTCAGAGAGGAGAATTATTCAGACTGGATCTGAACTTCCAACAAGTTTAAGGTTCTTTGGTTTTTAGGATTTAATTATTACAGTTATTTTATTGCAATGGTTTATGGAGAGTTTATCTGAGATTAGGAATACACTGCGGTAATGGATGTGTACACACCTGGAGCACTCTGTTCCTAAGAGCTACATATCAATTTAAAAAAAAAAAAAAAAAAAAAAAACAAAACCATCAAAAAAAAAAAAAAAAAAAAAAAAAAAAAAAAAACAAAAACAAACCCAACAAAAATCAAACAAACAAAAAGATACCACAAACAAACAAGCAATAAAAACATACAAAAGCCTATAGAGAAGTATCTACTTCACTTTGTTGGTGAAAATCTTGGATAAAGCTGCTTGCCAAAACATAAGAAAAGTCTGTGGGAGAACTGTACATTCTATGAATTTTATCTGGCTCTTTAATCGCAACAACTCCTTTATTTTCTAGCTTAACCCCACTCTTTTTTGCAATCCAGGAGGGAACACTTGATTATTAAATGAATCAGTTCTGAGCAGTTTCAAAATAGAATAGCTTTGCCATGACTTGTCTAAGGCATAGTAAATACTATTCTGTAAAGGATAGTACACCACTCTGGAAGTGTGCCACCATTATGAGTTTACTTCTGAAATAAAGAAACAAGTTGTCTCTGTTCTAGTATTGAAATGTGCAAATATCAGAGCCAACATTTGTAGTGTTTAGAAGGAGAGGGATGAGAATGAAAATAAAGGAAGAAGAGCTTTACTTTGCAAATCCTTTAAAATTGAGAGTTCCAGAAAACACCAAAAAAATGTGCTTAGGTGGTAGACAGGATGCACCATGAATAACAACGTATCCTGTGGATATTTGCTACCAAATGACGTTTAACTGAAAGGAAAGTGGGAGTCACCACAGCAAGCAATTCCCATCCAATTTCTTAACATGTAAATCAGGAGCACAGAAAGGCCATTTATGGGAGTCTTACCAAACAATGGCTTTCCTGGTGCCAAGTGGTGACATCACACTTCACAAAGGAGAAGGAAGAGGACTGTAAGTGCAGGCTGCCTTGCCAAGGGCTTTGTTTTGTTTCCACAGAAGAGGGGGAGAGGGGGGGCGTGTGTGAGCAAGCAAAGTAGCATTTTTTCTCAAGAATATAACATTACACACAAAGAAAAAAAAAACAAAACACAACTTTCAAAGAAGTTAGAAGCTGCCATGTGACTAATGGAATGTGCTTTGCAGCTCTTCACTGTGACTTGAATAGCACTTGTGAAAAATCAAAACTAATTTTACACTTATGGTATCCAAGCAAACCGAAAGCAAACACAAAGACACATACACTCACACATGCACAAACACATCCAAAGAGATGAATCGAAGACATTCTCTCTGTGAGCTGTGGTGCTGAGCTTTTTCACTTCTTTTCTGTTATGTGGGGTAATGTTATAACTGTTGTGATTTAAGCCCATCCACGCATCTCACTCACTCACTCTCCCCTCTTCCACCCCACCCTCCCACAAACCCCCCCCCTCCAGCTCCTAGAGGGATGGGGATGAGAATCAAAAACTGTAATTCCCATGGGTTGAGATAAGAACAGCCCAGTAACTAAGGTATAACACAAATCACTGCTGCTACCACCAATAACAATAATGATGATAAGGGAAATAACAAGGGAAGAGAATGCAACCGCTCACCACTCGCCGACCAATACCCAGCCTGACTGAGCAGTGATCTAGCCCTTCTGGGTAACTGGCCCCAGTTTATATAGTGGGCATGATGTTATGTGGTATGGAATACCTCTTTGGTCAGTTTGGGTCAGGTGTCCTGTCTCTGCTTCCTCCTGGTTTTCCCTCCTCACTGGCAAAGCATGAGACTCAGAAACTCCTCGGTGACTAAACATTACTGAGCAGCAACTGAAAACATTGGTGTTATCAGCGGTGTTCCCAGGCTGAAATCAAAACCACAGCACTGCACCAGCTACTAAGAAAGAGAAAAATGACTGCTACTGCTGAACCCAGGACAATAACATATTAGGGAATCACACAGTAATGATTTTCTGTGCCATATACATGACATTTTAATTTGTAAGAGTGTGGATGATTACTATAGACTGTATATTGTGCTGATAAATAATAATTTTGGTACTGAGGCTTTTCCTGAAACCACACATTTGGTACCACATGGTTTTAAAAGCCTGATTCCACTTGTTACTTGAATAGTGCTGACAGTGCAGATGTAGCAAGGCCCCCTTATATCCCAAATATTACAGCATTATAAAAACCTTCACTGTGTTGCTGTGGTTCCATTTCCAGCCAGAGCCTGGGGTGAAAAGAGCAAAGATGAAATAAAACACACACACAAAATGTATCAGACTCTTTCACCACTGAGATACACTTTTGTCTCTATTAAAAGAAAATGGCAGTACTGAATTAAAAAAAAAAAAAAAAGGCAAAAAAACTTATAGTTTATTCACATTTTTTTTTTTTTTCTTGTGTGTTGTTTATTCCACCCTTCAGGTCAGG
>NDXB01018214.1:11067-36389 GCA_002631895.1 Agapornis roseicollis
AATTTTTTTTAAAAAAAAATGGCGTTTATAAATTAAAAAAAAAAAAAAAAGGCAAAAAAACCTTATAGTTTATCACATTTTTTTTTTTTTGCTTGTGTGTTGTTTATTCCACCCTTCAGGTCAGGAAACACCATGAAGCAATGTCTTTTAGGGGTTTTCGTAAATGCTAGCTTTTGTTCAAAGCCTCTTCCTGTTAAAGAAAGTCGATTCTCCGGAAAGATCCAAAATTTCACTTAATGAGCAAAAGTGAGACTCTAATGAAACTTTTATATCCTCATTTTGTAGAGAGACACATCCAGTATCATGTCTTGATGGGGCAAGAATTAACTATATTCTGCCATTATTGATTTGGTAGATGTGCTTAACATATGCCTAAAATGCAAAGACACCACCAAGTTTGATTCAGGGAAATTGAGGAGAAAGCTGTGGTGCCTACTTAAATGGATTTTGGCCTGTGGGATAAATCAGCTTGGACAATCATGCGATAGATGATCTTGTATCTCACACATCTCAGGAGAAATCACCAGCTACAAGGCTGTGTTCTATAGTTTTGTCAGACAGTATGTTTTTTTTCAGATGCAATTGTATGATCTGCAGATAAATAATAAATCTGTGAGAGTTGTTAAAACACCTGGCAAAATACTCAGTAAAATGATAAGGAGGAAGCATGCACCTATAGAGTCTTTCTAAAATGCCTTGGCCCCAGATACAACCTGCATTTACTAGAATTAGGATGAAGACAAGAGATGGGGTAGGTGGGGAATAAGGATTTTAAGAAACTGCAAGAAAAGCACTATCATCAGATTAAGGACAGCCTTCATAATTAGATGCAGTTTACATTAAAGGCTTTATGGTGATCATCTCTACATTTTGCAGGAAATACCTAAAACTAACTGATAATTTTAAGAAGTAAAGTGAATTTTTAAAGGAGGTTCAAGTAAACAGCACAACAGGCAAATCACCTGGGCTCAAATTGCTACACTGGAAAAGTGGCTACCACAAGTAACAGAAGCCTAGATTTTAATTTACTGGATTAAAAATTAGCACAAAAGTAGCCACAATTGTTATTCTGAATTTTACTGAGAAATTCCACAGAAACACCCTGAATAGAGAAGTCCTATTCATTAAACATGGAACAATTGAAATTATAATATTTGACGGGAAAACTACAATTTATTTATGATTTTAAGCAGTTTTCAGGGAAGCAGAGGCTTTGCTATATCACCTGAAGTCACCACTATGCCCACTTTAATAACTTAGTAGAAAACAGTGTTAAACAAATGCCTTGTCAAAAGATTCAAAATCAAACTCAGAGCCATATTTAGTGATGTAAATTAGGGAATAGCACCAATGAATGCAGCAATGAGACCTGTTGGTATTTTATTCAGTTCCAATCTGGAAAAATATATCCCAAAAGTCTTAGAAATTGATGTCACACCCTTTGGGGACTATCAAATTTCTGAAAAGACAGAGCAATGTAAAATGACCCATTTAAGGAAAGGTGGTCCTAAGAGTAAGCCATCCAGCAGAAGTAATGACATGCACGTCTCCAGTGGAGAATAGTAATATTTTAAACAGTGGTGTCCTAGGATCAGTGATGGTATGCATGAGATATATTTACAGAAGTATGTGAGGGTATCACTTCAAACATTCACAGTGAACAGATGGGTGACAGTCTTCTTCACAGGTCCAAAAAAGAAAGATAAATAAAATGCATGATTTTGAGAGGTTTTTTGTTGTGCCTTGGGTTTTTGCTCCACAAGAAGGTCTCAGGTAGTAACTATAGAGCTTGAGACTGCTGAACAGCAGAGCATCATACAAGCAGAACCAATAGATTTGTTATCATCTGATGACAGAAGTCTTGAAAGAAGGCAGGCCTGTAAAATAACACTGGGAGCCTTAATGTGTGCATACAGATAAATTAGTGAGAAATATATATGTCTCTATGTGTACTTTAAGTTTTTGATCTCGTTTATTGATTGTTACTCATTATTTTTAGGTGGCAAAGAAGATGTGGACAACTATACATTTAAGAGGTTCTGGGAAAAAACATTTAATACCAATTGTTATGATGTGCAGACATATGTTATGCAATGCAGAGCTATTAAAATTCACATATTGAATATAGTAACCCTTTGCTATGATATCCCAACTTCCCATGTGTATTCTCTATTCACATATAATCTCTATTTATGAAGAAACCAGCAATTCTGGAAACAGCTCTCATGTTTGACTGGAAGAGTTGAATCAAAGTTTGAGTATACATTCCAGTGTCCATGTATACACAAAACCATTTTCACTTGAGAACTTTTTTACTGTGAACATCAAAGTAAGTATCACTATGCACTGTCAGGGTACATTTACATCTTGTACACCCAGTACATCTCCTCACCATAGAATCTTCCTTATGTTTTCAGTCTGGCTTTAAATTTCTCTAGGGATAGTGTTTTCAATCCATTTATCCTTCTCTATGTATTACCTTTAAACAGTAATACTATTTCTGTATGAAACCTCTGCAGAAATGATGAAACCGAAATTGCTTTACCTGAATGTTAACTATGTTGGAAATTGATTTCATAGTTGCCCTTCAATATAGAGGATATAAAAGTTCATTTCTGAATTCAGTGAACACCAATAGGGTCAGACACTTCACTGAAATGTTCTGTGGAGGATCAAATCCCAAATGTATTTTAACACTATTGAGGTTTTGTCATTCATTATACTACTTCCATTTATATTAAGATGAACTGAAATTCATTCATCCTTTCATTTTGGAGAATGTTGAGGGGTTTTGTGTCAGTGATTCATTAACAAATTACTGTACAGCATGGATGGAATTAACAGCAAGTTAATGTGTTTTCTGTGAAATAAAGGAAAAGTAAGATGCTCAAAATTCAGGCATAGCAGTTATTTGCTTGGAAACTTTGTAGGACAGTGGAAATAGAGACAGCTGAACTGCCAGAGTCACTGTAATCTGAGATTTTCCTGGACATTTGTTAGGAAGGCTGTAAACAGGATACACCATCCTTCAAACTTAGAAACCATATTTTCAGGACTTCGATGACATAGATCAGTGATTTAACATAGTTGGATTAAGATAGTAAATTGAAGCAGACAGAGAAGGGTAGAAGAGGGAATATTAAAAATTTACATAATCTTGGAGTATTTATCCACACACACTGTGTTTTCAGTATCTTTAAATAACTACTTTGGCAGCTTCTCTTTTCCTGCTGAGTGTGAGGTATTTGAAACTTATTTACTGAAAGTTGTGTTTTGTGGATTTCCATTCAGAATATGTGCAATTCTACCACCAACTTGCTGTTGTATAAGTTTCTGAAAACCCATAATAAGTCTCTCTTGTCCATTTACTCAGAACTTTGGGCTGAGTTGCAAGCTGCACATTATTTTCTCTCTGTGACCTCACTAATTCTTTTTCTTCAGAATTTAATAAGCAGTGAATCTGAACACCCATGGGGGTTGCAAGTTTGCACAAATGAAAACTTGCTGACATTGCTACTTGTGAGCCTTCTCGTGATGGGTGCTATACTGCAGCATTCTCTCAAATGCTGCCTATTTCAGTCTTCAGACAAAACCTGCTGCACACTGTTGGAGACGGTTAGCAACTCACCATATCAGGTGGATGGTGAAATACATAGGTAACTTAAGAGCAGCATGCACTGGGGTGAACATGCAGCGTTTGAAATCTATTCATTATTATCACACATAAACTTCACAACATACTGTGTAGTGAGTGCATCATTGTTCATGTTTCAGTGGCAAAGAAATGCCAAAAGAAATAAGCTGGGGGAAAAGTGATCAGTCATGCAGAAAACCAAAGACAGGTCCAGGAATAAGGATCACATTTTCTGGGTCTTTTCCTTAGTATATTATTGACCAGACCAGTGTGTTTAAATGGTAAATATCCATGTGAAATATGAAACTCATCTGCATTTGCCTAAACCTTGCCAGTATCATAGGCATAAAAAAATATTTGAAGAGATCATCACAGTCCTTCTGGCACTTTACTGAACATCAAGACACATGGGAACAACACCGTAATTTCCCTTATATGGTGACATGTGGTTACAGGAAGACCTAATGCATGGTACCACTAGGTCTCCTTGACCAAAATAAAGACTAAACAGTCCAGTGTTAAACAGTATGACTCTCACTGCTTTTATAGCAGGCTTTTGGCTGCCATAATTCCTCTCAGAGATGAGCAAAGTCAAGATTAATTAGGACCTCCAAAACCACCACTGGTGTGTCTATGTTAAATGTATAACACAGGACAGGTGCATGGTGGCTGCTCCTGTCCTGTAAACCTCTCATCCAATGAACTTGTAAAGCCAGTTCAAGGAGGCAAAGACCCATAGCGTATTCGTTTCTGTTTAAATAAAATTGAACTGCTATTCTATTGCTACCACTAAAGGAACAAGTTATAGTTTCAACAAGCCTGAGCCTAATATCTTTCCTGAAGGGTAAATATATATCAATAAATGTCTCTCAAAGAACAAAATGAGTGAATTAACCCCAAGCATTGATGAATTCTGCTACAGGTTGTGATCCAAGTTCCTCAAAGGCTTTTTGAGGAGTCTTTTCTGATTTCCTGTCATTTTAAAAGAAATAAAAGTCTATACTTTGTATTGCTTTTTCTTTAGGTAAACACATTTTTATGCTGTCATAAAGAAATCTCCTCCTGCCATTTTCCCCTGCTGTGAACAGCAGCCTATCAAAAAAGAAAAAAAATACCTCAGCTCAAAACTTTAAAGGTCACATTGGAAGCAGGATGTATATTGCAGTTTCAGACACAAGTCTCAAAGACCTGAGAAGTACTCCATTCAAATTCCTAAAAGCTGCAGCAAGTTGAGGGGAACTTCAATTTGTTGACATTAAATCTTTTTTTAATGTTCCAAATGATTATCTGAAAGGAAGGATTTCTTTTACAGTGTTAACTACACAAGCATGCCTAGATCAAGTCAATTGAGTTTTGCTAATAGAGAAAGATTGAGTTTTCAAATGTGGGTAAAGAATTCATGAGGCAAAGAAAGGAAATAAAAGAATTCCACTTGGTAAAACATACAAAGCTTACATTTCCCTGTGCATTATGAGTAGATATGTTCTGATTTTCTGAGGCATGGTGATTTTTTTTCTAGCGATTTATTTTGTATAGGTGGAGTGACTACACGGACCTATAAATGAATTTGCATGTTTTTCACTTTATCTCAGAAGTAGCTGTGGTTTGTGTATTGCACCTGAATTAGCACTGAAATGACTAGCTCAAAAGGATGACAGACTCCTGCGCAGGGAGCTGATTCTCTTTGCCTCCAAGCTTGTGCTGGTTATAAAATAAGCATGATCCCATGAATTGTTTTTGTTCACTGCTGAAGCTCTCAAGCTATAATGAACTTTCGGCTTCTGTCGTGACTGAGACTGCTATGATATTCTTCAGCAGAAACAGATTGGGAAGTCTTAAAGACCCCGTGGAAATAATGGTGTAGTTGATGCACTATCAAGTATTTGCTGGACTTTTTCCCCACAATTAAAGAACTGAATCTGTTAAATGATGGATCACCTTCTTATTTGTTTCACTTCTCTTGTCTGGGAAGATCCTATTCTAATGGTGCATTCATTAGAAAGGGTTTCCATATTGTTGGTGCTGTGCATGGTGGAAATCATACACAAAAGCCTTCTCAGACCCTGTTCTATCTTAAATAACCCACACAGGTGGCATTATTACAGTGTTGCTGGCAACAAGAGGGAAAGGATTAGGCTATGAAAAGATTGGCAAAAATAAACAGGACAAGTGTGACTGAAGAACTGAGCATTAGAGTACTTATTTAGCTTTTATTGACTTTACTACTCACATACGGTTTTAATTTTATCTTCCACTGTAAGTTCACCTCAAGTTCAGAAAAATGCACAATTAGAAAAGGATCATAATTTTTTTAAAAAAGGAAACAATTGTATATATATTTACATGCCTAAGTATATATGCAATTTATATCTATACGTAAAATAAAAGGGTCTTCTCTTATCAACAGTGTTGGTAATACATAGCAAAAGTAAATGTGATTCCACAGCCTAAAGGTTAACAAACCTAACCAAAATCATGGTCTATTAGGTCACTATTTTTAGGATTATTGTAGGCTCTAGAGCTCCCTATCACTAATGTGGTTTCAGAGAAGCGTAGGCAGTGAGATGCACATTCCAAAACCTGGAACATGCAACCAGATTCTTTCTATATATCCAATTATTTACTTTCATGTCAGGAATACTTTAGAGCCTAAATGAATAAAGAATTCAGGTCCTTGGGGGGAAAAAAATAAACATTCTTTTTCAGTGATTCCACTTTTGTTCTTGGTGTGTTGAAGCCTAGCACTTTTTGCCCATCTTGGATTAATGAGCTGGTGTTGATGGGTGTCTCTCCACCACCATTTCAGTTTAAGTCTGGTGCAGCCTTGTGGAAGTAAATCTCCCCCATCTCCTGTGATCTCACTTTGGTATAATTTCAGATATGTCTGTAGTCATTCATTTCATAGAACTTCATCAACTGGAAGGAAAAAGTAACAATTCCAAGTGGAAGAGGCAGAGAGGTGGGTGGAGGAGGGAGACTCAACTGGCAAAATGCCTTAAAAATAATAAACCTTCCTCACTGAGCCATAGAAAAAGGCCTCTTCAATGTCCAATAGGACATAACACTAGACTAGTAGGATATGAATAATGTAGCCTTTCAAACAAACGGACTACATAGGATTCTTGGAAATAGACTTTGTCAACACTCTTCATAGAGATAGGGGAAGGTAAGATTTACTTTCATTCTCTATTCCTGCCAATGTTCTGCACACAGCTTCTCCCTCCCTACCCAGGGATTAAAGCCAAAGAAAGCAGAATGAAATGCAGAAAGATAAGAAAAATCCAGTGACTTTGATACTGCCTGAGTGTTCTTTTTCTTCATGTGTTTGGGAAAATCGAGTGCCAAAAAAAAAGAGGAATGAATTAAAAAAAAAACAGTAAAAGCATTAGATGAAAGACTTCTTGATTTTTTTATTCTAACTTCTGTGCAAGAAGTAATGGTCCATATTTCCCTACTTAGTAAAAACAAACAATAAGCAAAAGATGGGCTCTGAAGCAAAACTCTCATTTCCAGTATGTTTTATAATGCCTTATCAAGTCTGATCTCAGAGAAAAGACATTGTACACAATTTCTTGCCTTCCATGTCTGTGTCTCATATATTTAGCATGTAACTGTTGATGGCCTTGTCTAAACCTCATCTACATGCCACATCAACAAGAATTTGTATAGTGACCCATTAAAGCTTTGCTACTACCACCTAAAGGAATATTAAACCAGAAGCCATAAGGATATACAAAGGCAGGAATTTTCCTTGTTGGTTCCACCTGAAGCTTTAGCAAGTACTTAGTCTCAAGTCACTTGTTCATTAAAAGAAATTGCCTCCCATGACAGAAGAAGAGCTCCACAATCTCTGGGGTTTAAGTCCCTTTTCTATATAGTACAAATGCAGACATATGAAAAAATAATCTTCAGAGAAATTTTCTTTGCTATTTCACAGTGATACATCAAACTTGAGACTTGTGAAAGTCTCTCGGAAATTACTCAAAACAAGAACACTGCTCCTTTTAGACAATCCTATTTGCTAAGGTGGCCTTCAGAGGCTGAGCTGGGTGTGAATTGCTGCAGTTGAGGTCCTTCTATTTTGAAGGCAGCCTTTTTCTGAAGACAAAGTAGTTCTGGAAAGTGTAAGCTGCTTTTTCTCACCTTGGTGTGATATTAACTAGGAACTTCTATTGTGATCAGTCCAGAGTCAACACTGTTATCTGCAGTTATTCTTATGTCAGAAGAAAAAGGGCTCTTAATCCCTTATGAAAAAGCATAGCAGAGGGACTACCATGTTATAAAATCTTCACAATCTCCCATGGATAGTACTTCTCATTTATAGTACTGCCAAGAGGCAAGTTTGTGCAGGCCAGAGTTTAGGATAGCATGTTTTTTGTCTGGTTGGGTTTTGGAATCATTTATTTTCCCAGGCAATTTAACCCTGAGGCACCCTTTAAAGTATAACCCACACTTGTCTCTTTCCTAAGCCAAATGAATATTCAGAACTGGAAACAAACGAACATAGAGGATTAACTCAGGAACAGCTTTTTAAATGATGAATGATGAAGAAATATGGAAAGTTATGAATAACTATGAATGAGCTGCACAGCTTAACAATGTAATTGGGAAACGTTTAAACTAGTCAAAGATCTACTGTCACAGTTTTTAAAAGGTGAGGTTATATAAGATAGGTTTGAAAAGTACAGATGTACCTTCTGGCTGTTTAAGGTGAGTAACAATGGAAACTGTTATTTTAGGGGACAGGGAACAAACACAGTTTATTACTTTTCCTATAAAAAGTCAAACTCACTGGAGGCCAAGAGGTGCCTCAATCTATACATGGTGTGAAGTCAGAATAGTCTATGGAGTTGTACTAAAAATTAATATAGTGCATTTCAATGCTGTGGATTTAGTTTGTAGGTGGGCAGTGCAGTTTAACATATGTTTAATCAGACTGAAAATGCAAATGATTCAATGAATGACAGTGAGAGCAACTCAAAGGGCACAGTTGGCTGTTATATGGTTTTGCTGCAGAATCATAAAACCAAATAGCACATCTTGGTTATAAAATTCTGAATGATCTGAAACAAATCATTCATTTTGTTTCACTGTCAATTTTTTCATCTGTGAAAAGGGGATCATGCTGCTCACAGCATGTGGTGAAAATGGATCCATTCAATTTGAAACTGTAACCAGAAATCCCTTGAGAAAAAATAATTTACTGCATTAGCTTGCTATATTTAAGTAACATTTATATATAACTGTATCAAGTATTTTGCATCCAGAAATTTATTCATTTAAAATTATGATGCTGCAAGTTGATCTGCATTGAACTCTATTTAGACAAGCATGGAAGGTCTCCATACTCATGGTGTTGTTTTAAACTGGATAACTACTTGCACATAACTTGCTTGCAGAAGTGTTTCCACTTCACCTATCAGTGGGAATCTGCAACATGACAGTGTTATTTGCCTTCTGCTCACAAAAATATAACACGGCTGGCTGCATTTTAACAGGATTATTGTCACCCCATTTTGAATCTCTCCATATAATTGCTGAATCTATTGTTTCAGCTTTCATAAATAGAAGGAACAGAGGAAGAACAAGAGTCATGGAGTCTGTATTTATACTGTATAGTGAGTGAACCACATTCTAACTATTGTAACACAAGCCAAGTGTCCTGGCACTGAAAATAAATGTGTTAACACAGAATGTATCTTATGCTAGTAAAAGATCTTTTCCTGGAGTATCTTCATTCTTGTCCCAGGCCTCATGCTAGAACCTGGGCTGCAGCATGGCAACTGGAAGAGTGATCTTCTGAGTGTAAAATCTTCATCACTGTATGCTGCAGTGATCCAGGCACAGCTTAAAAACAAATGCAATGGTGAGTGACAACAGCAGGTGGGCAAACTGCATCCCACACTTTGACTGTGTGGTGTCTACAGTTGCAAAGGAGCATGACAGACTGAACAAGCCTGCAAATGCTGCTGGAGAGTTACTAATTTGCACAAGTGGTGCTAATGCTAAAGCAGAGTCTTCAGTCCAAGCCATTATGTTCAGGTGTCTGTCCCAGGCCAGGACCTCAGCTCTGCTTTCCGTGCAGCACGCAGGGAGACCTCAGACCCTGGCTGAGCTGTTCCATAGATCCAGGAGTGGAGTTTGCAGGTTTCACATATTGTCCTATTTGGTTAAAAAAATTAAACGGTTGCAATGTTATCAGTCATCCCAAACTAAGCATAGTTTAATATCCTCTTCATTCTCCTTGATTACTTTGTGTGCTCCCACATGAAACACAATACCCAGCATGTTACTGTTCTGTTTTTCCATTAATTTTAAGGTTTCCTTCCAGATCTGTCTGTGAAATTAGGAATACATACAAAATTGCAGCTTTCCCGTGTTCCCTGTCAGTAAAGAAGATATTTTCACTGCTTTTTAAAGGATAAAGAGAGTAAGGATCTGCAAAAACAACCAACAGTTTTATAATATTCTGGTTTCATTAGATAAAAAACGATGGTTTTATTTCATTCACTGAAGTTAGAATAAGCTAACATTATCTTTAATCCCTTACATTCTCAGATACTTTTCACCCTGAAGTTTTCTGGCAGAATAAGGAAGGAGTTGAGTCCAGTATAAATAAAAGTTTTATCTGGGTGACTTTCAGGAATCACATCTGCTGTATAGCATGAATAAAAGTTAGAAAATATCCAAATAAAGGCTTAAAAAGAAAAGAAAAGAAAAGAAAAGAAAAGAAAAGAAAAGAAAAGAAAAGAAAAGAAAAGAAAAGAAAAGAAAAGAAAAGAAAAGAAAAGAAAAGAAAAGAAAAGAAAAGAAAAGAAAAGAAAAGAAAAGAAAAGAAAAGAAAAGAAAAGAAAAGAAAAGAAAAGAAAAGAAAAGAAAAGAAAAGAAAAGAAAAGAAAAGAAAAGAAAAGAAAAGAAAAGAAAAGAAAAGAAAAGAAAAGAAAAGAAAAGAAAAGAAAAGAAAAGAAAAGAAAAGAAAAGAAAAGAAAAGAAAAGAAAAGAAAAGAAAAGAAAAGAAAAGAAAAGAAAAGAAAAGAAAAGAAAAGAAAAGAAAAGAAAAGAAAAGAAAAGAAAAGAAAAGAAAAGAAAAGAAAAGAAAAGAAAAGAAAAGAAAAGAAAAGAAAAGAAAAGAAAAGAAAAGAAAAGAAAAGAAAAGAAAAGAAAAGAAAAGAAAAGAAAAGAAAAGAAAAGAAAAGAAAAGAAAAGAAAAGAAAAGAAAAGAAAAGAAAAGAAAAGAAAAGAAAAGAAAAGAAAAGAAAAGAAAAGAAAAGAAAAGAAAAAAAAAGAAAAGAAAAGAAAAGAAAAGAAAAGAAAAAAAATCATATTTTTTTTCTGGGGAATAAGTTGGTTAGGATTTGAAAATTTTACTATTAATCTACCTTCCCAGTTTTACCTTCACTGAATTAGCTGTTTCAGAACTCTCCTATGGATGATTAATTTGGTAGATTATATAAGATTTTACTTTACAACTCATATAAGAAAAAGAATTAAAAAATGAAAGCATGGCTAGGGAACAGATAGACCTTTCATATTTCCAGGTAGATGTTTTCTTTACTGATACCTTATTTGCCAGCACTGTTTCTTAATTTCTCTTTATTATTGCTTTTTATTTAACAGCTCCTTGCACCTGCAGATTTGAAAACACTGCAATGTGGACTGACATAGTCATAAGCAAAATCTGTGAAAAGGAAACAGGCCCAAGGTGATAAAGTCACTTGGCAAACACTGCAAGGTTGTCCAGTCATAGAAGTACCATCTACCATACTATCTGTTGCAACACACTGGAAAATATTTTACTTCTCTGCTGGCAGTTGAACACTTCAGGATTAGGATGAGTTCTTTTGCTGCTTATCTGAACAATTACTGGAACGTGGAACTGGGATCTTTAGCAGCTAATATAGTGCTAAGTAATAATAATCACAGTGATTACAGTTGGTAACAAAAAATAGCTTTTTGAAGAAGCTTTTAGATATTGTTGCCTGTGCTCATATTTCCATGTAATAGTGTTCCTTTAACAAGAAGGATGGGTCAGTCTGCTTGGATGCAGGGAAAGTCCTCTGCTATAGACTTCTGTGGGCACACATAAAAGAGTGCTAAATGCTGTTAAGTCCCTCCTGCCTCTGTGGTTCTTCCTTACCACAGGAAAAGATCTCACTAGATGTGGAGGTAGGATGTGGGCAGGATGGCATTCTTTTTCCAAGAGTATAATGAACTTCTGTATCCTGCATCTGAAACTACTGAGTAATGGGTGTCAGTGATCTGGTTTGGTCCTTTTTCTCCTTATAGCTCAGCAGCCTGCCACTGAAAGGGGAAAATTAATTTCCCTATCTTCTAGTAAGTGGGATTAAAATGTACTACAAACAGCAGCCATGGATGGTGTACCACTTAAGGACTTAAATAAAAGGTTGTTAATTTTAGGGACATTTTCAAGTATTTTACATAGAATATCCACAGAATACCCACTCATACTTTCAATACTAATTCTAAGAGATATAAGTAGGCATAAATCATACCCTTAAGGTCTAATAAAAAAAACCCAAAAAAACAAAAAAACCAAAAAAACCCAACAAAACCATAAAGCAAACAAAAAACAATAAAACAGAAAAGCCAGACTGACTATGTAAATCTGGCAAAAGAAAAAAGCAAAGAACACTAAGACACTATTTTCCTGTCAGCTCCTGAAAAATCCCAACATACAGACTTTAGAGCTACCTAAACTTTTCTTGAATTGATCTCTGTGAACAGACTTAAGGAAATTTTTGTTAATTTTTGGTGAGCTGCAAGACAGATGCATAGAAGGAAGAAGGGAGTGTGGGAGATTGTGCTGAACTTCATAAATAGATGTTTTATGCTGATTCATTAATGTGCAAAGAAATATGATAAATAACAATTACAGAACTATCAGTGTCTGTAAATAAAACTGTGCTAAGGAAAAGAGGGGAAATTTGTTCCCTGTCATCTTCATAATTAATGAATCTCTCATCTCTCCAATTAACACTTTCAGTATTCTGTCCTTAAAAAAGCAGTTGAATGAAATGACTCTGCCTTAAACATGGATGGGAGAATGTGCCTTTTAGCATGTATTTTTCCTTGGTTTAGGTGATGCAGTTGCCTGTGAATAGAGCCAAAGAACTGATTGACATGATGGCACCAAAAAACTAAACTGAAATAAATTGCTGCCCAAAGGCATCAGCAGTCAAAACATTGCTGGTAATTACTCTTGAAGTCATAAATTCCTCCAAGAATACCTTGCCTATCAAACAATTAAAAATCACATGTTATCAGATGGAAGTTTGGTTTCTTCAAGCTCTTTTGTTTCCTTTGAAAGGCAGGGACATTTCTGCAATGTTTCTCTTTTTTCTGAGAGGTTCAAAGCTTGTCTTCACTTTCCTGCTCCCTCCTCTCCTACATTTTTCTTTCTTTATGTACACAGACTTATTAGTAGGTTACAGTGGAGTTTTGGAATATTTGACAAAGTGTTCTTGCAGCACAAGAAGGAAATACAGATAGTGGCTGCTGGTGAACAAAAAAAATTGTGGGCTGGTTTTCACTTCCTTATCCAACATACAGAACATGTAAATTTACTGTGTTAAAATTTATGTTTCTTATGGTTTGATTTCTCCCTGTATGCTTCTTAATATACAGAGGGATAACTGTACAGCCTCCTGAACCTATACCACATCTATACCACAAGTAGTGTATTGCCAGTCACCATCAATATAACAGTGTATCAATACCCAAATGATACACAGGTGTGTGATGCAGCAACCTGTTTTTTTCGCTCCTTTCTGTAGAAAAGGGTATCCATATTACATTTCAAGTGTAATCAAAGAACTGCCATATATAAAATGCTTGCTAGAGACAAAATATTTAATTACTTCTGAGCAGTATAGACATATGTGTATCAAATATTTCCATTAAAGGCACTGCCAGTGGTCAGACCTTCTTAGACACCAGGAACCTCAGTATCAGGGAGCCTGAACTCCTGCCTTCATTGCTGTCATTATCATCTGAAACCAAGCTTCCGGCACAATCCTATTGCACATACAGCAATACAGCAAGGCAATATTAATTAAAGGAATGGAATTGTATGTTTCAGTGGAAAAGAATGAATTCAAGCAGTCATGAACTTTATGCATTTGTTTATCTCCTGTCAAGACCCCAGTGCTTTTGATTCTTGCTGGACAGACTGCAGGATATCAGTGGAAGCAAAGACACTGGTTAAAATCATCATGGCAGTTAGCTCTAATGACTCATTAGCAGCACTTCCTTAAACCTATCATCAACCTTTCCCTGCACATTTTCCCTTTTTTTTTTTTTTGCATTAATAGCATTTTTACTTAATACCTTGTTGAAAAAAAAAGCTTTGGAGGAGAATTTTAAAGTTCTTATTTTAATTCTATCAGTGAAATACATGTATTTCAGTTCTAAGACTTGCTGACAGTATAAAATGTGAGACCATAGTGANAGCATTTTTACTTAATACCTTGTTGAAAAAAAAAGCTTTGGAGGAGAATTTTAAAGTTCTTATTTTAATTCTATCAGTGAAATACATGTATTTCAGTTCTAAGACTTGCTGACAGTATAAAATGTGAGACCATAGTGAAAAAAGATCCTTTGTCAGAATGACACCTTGAGAGTGCATGTGTAGGAGACTACTCTAATGATTTCCTTGTCATGCTTGCTTGCTTAGTCTAACAATCCGATCAAGTTTCTCTCTTTCATTTGTTTGCTTAGCTATCCCCAGTCCTAAAACATAAACAGGGTGTCCAGTTCTTGAAAAGTATCAAAAATATAAACCAATCCAGACTATAACAAGTGCTTTGAGCAATGTAGAGATATTCCAGCCACTCCAGACAATGAGCTGGCTTCATTTGGAGCTTGGCTCAGATGTCTCTATGCAAACGTCCATAGCATGGTGAGCAAACAAGAGGAATTAGAGTTGTGTGCACATCTACGGGGGTATGATATAATAGGCATCACAGAAACATGGTGGGATGGCTCCTATGACCGGAGTGTTGGTTACAGGCTCTTTAGAAAAGACAGGCTTGGCAGGCAGGGGAGGGGGAGTTGCAATTTATGTTACAGATAGGCTGGAGAGTATGGAATGCTGTCTGGGGACAGGTGAGCACTCAACAGAGAGTTTGTGGGTCAGGATAAAAGGGAGAACAGCAATGGGAGAAATTACTGTGGGGATCTGTTACAGACCACCTGGTCAAGAGGAATTTGAATGAAGCACTCTACAGACAGATAGAAACAGCCTCACGCTCGCAGGCCCTTGCTTTCATGGGGGACTTCAACCACCCTGACATCTGTTGGAGGGATGGTATAGCCCAGCACAAGCAATCCAGGAGGTTCCTCGACTGTGTGGAAGACAACTTCCTTCTGCAAGTAATAGAGGAACCAACAAGGAGAGGTGCCCTGTTTGACCTCATGCTCACCAGCAGAGAAGAGCTCATTGGAAATGTGACGCTCCAAGGCAGCCTTGGATGCAGTGATCATGAGATGCTAGAATTCTTGATCCTCAGGACAGTGAGAAGAGCGTGTAGCAAACTCACTGCCCTGGACTTCAACAGAGCAGACTTTGGCCTCTTCAGAAACTTGCTTGGTAAGTGTCGTGGTTTAAACCCAACCAACCACGCAGCTCGTTCACTCACTCAACCCCCCTTCTTGCCCTCCCCTGCTTCCAGAGAGATGGGGGGAGAATCAAAAGAATGCAACTTCTACAGGTTGAGATAAGAACAGTTTAGTAACTAAGGTATAACACAAATCACTGCTGCTACCACCAATAATAATAATAATGATAAGGGAAAAGAGTACAGCATCCCATCAACCACTGACGGATAACTCACGACACCCCACCAACCGAGTGCTGACCGACCACCTCTTCCAACCACCCCAAGAGAACTAGGCCTTCCGGATCACCCCCAGTTACCTCCTGGGCATGACGTGCTATGGTATGGAATACCTCTTTGGTCAGTTTGGCCCTGTCAGTACAGTCCTGTCCCTCCTTCCTCCCGGCTTCCCCTCCTCCCCGGCAGAGCATGAGGCTCACAAAGTCCTTGGTCAGGGCAAACATCGCTCAGCAACAACCAAAAACATCGGCCTTATCAGCCTTGTTCCCAGGTTAAGTCAAAACACCAGCTACTAAAGAGAAGAAAAACTGACTGCAACTGCTGAACCCAGGACAGTAAGGTTCCATGGGATATAGCCATAGAGGGCAGGGGGCTCAAGACTGCTGGATGATATTCAAGGATCACCTGCTACAAGCTCAGGAGTGTTGCGTCCCAACTAGAAGGAAGTGCAGCAGGAGGGCCAGGAGACTTCCTTGGATGCATAAGGAGCTGCTGAGGAAAATTTGAAGAAAAAAGATGCTTATAAAAGGTGGAAGCAAGGACAGGTGGCCTGGGATGAATACAGGGATGTTGTTTGGGAAGCTAGGAACCAGGTGTGGAAAGCTAAGGCCCAGTGAGAATTAAACTTGGCTAGGGATGTTAAGAAAAACAAAAAGGGATTCTACAGGTACATAGCAAATAAAACACAAACTAGAGATCCTCTGGAAGCTATCAGGAGAACTGGCTACACAGGATTTAGAGAAGGCTGAGGTTCTGAACGACTTCTTTACCTCAGTCTTCAACGGGAAAGACTCTGACCACACCACCCAAGTCTTGGAAGGCAGGTGCAGGGCCTGTGAGAATGAATACCTTGGGCCCACTCTAGGAGAGGATATGGTTTGAGACCATCTTAACAACGTGAACATGCACAAGTCCATGGAACCTGATGAAATCCATCCGCAGGTCCTGAAGGAGCTGGCAAATGAAGCTGCTAAGCCACTGTCAATCAAACTTGAAAAATCATGGCAATCAGTTGAAGTCCCGACAACTGGAAAAAGGGAAATATAACCCCCATTTTCAAGAAGGGGAAAATGGATGACCCGGGGAATTACAGCCAAGTCAGTCTCACCTCTGTGCCTTGGCAAAATCTTGGAGCAGGTTCTCCTGGAAGGCATGCTAAGGCATACGGAAACCAAAAATGTGTTTGGTGACAGCCAGCATGGCTTCACTAAATGGAAATCCTGCCTGACCAATTTGGTGGCCTTCTATGATGGAGCTACAGAACTGATGGACAGGGGTAGAGCAGTTGACGTCATCTACCTGGACTTGTGCAAAGTGTTCGACACTGTCCCACACAACATCCTTGTCTCTAGATTGGAGAGACAACAACTTGATAGGGAGACCACTCGGTGGATGAAGAACTGGTTGGATGGCCTCATGCAAAGAGTTGTGGTCAATGGCTCAGTGTCTGGCTGGAAGCCAGTGATGAGTGGTGTCCCTCAGGGATCAGTGTCGGGACCAGTCTTGGTCAACATCTTTGTTGCTGACATGGACAGCAGGATCGAGTGTGCTCTCAGGAAGTTTGCCGATGACACCAAGCTGTGTGGTTGGGTGGATACACTGTAGGGAAGGAATGCCATCCAGAGGGACCTTGACACGTTTGTGAGGTGGACTGATGCCAACCTCATGAAGTTTAACCATGACAAGTGCAAGGTCCTACACTTGGGTTGGAGCAATGCCAGGCACAGCTACAGGTTGAGCAGAGAAGAGATTGAGAGCAGCCCTGCAGAGAAGGACTTGGGGGTGGTGGTCGATGAGAAAATGAACATGATTCAGCTTCAGTGTGTGCTTGCAGCCCAGAAAGCAACCGTATCCTGGGCTGCATCAAAAGGAGCATGACCAGCAGGTTGAAGGAGGTGATCTCTGCTCTTGTGAGACCTCACTTGGAGTATTGTGTGCAGTTCTGGTGTCCTCAACATAAAAAGGACATGGAGCTGTTGGAACAAGTCCAGAGGAGGGCCATGAGGATGATCAGGGACTGAAGCACCTCCCATACGAAGACAGGCTGAGAGAGTTGGGGCTGTTCAGCCTGGAGAAGAGAAGGCTACATGGAAACCTCATAGCAGCCTTCCAATATCTGAAGGGGGACTACAGGGATACTTGGGAGTGACTTTTCGTTAGGAACCGTGGTGATAGGCCAAGGGGTAATGGGTTAAAACTTAAACAGGAGAAATTTATATAGGATATAAGTAAGAAGTTGTTGACTTTATGGGTGGTCATGTACTGGAATGGGTTGCCCAGGGACGCTGTGAATGCTCTATCCCTGGCAGTGTTCAAGGCGAAGTTGGACAGAGCCTTGGGTGACATGGTTAACGTGAGGTGTCCCTGCCCATGGCAGGGGGGGTTGAACTAGATGATCTTAAGGTCCTTTCCAACCCTAACTATTCTGTTATTCTCTGATTCTATGATGATTTCACTATTAGCACACATGTACCTAATGTCAAATCAGCTAGGTGTGGGCAGAAGAATGAAAATAAGAAAATAAAGAAAGAGTATTAAAAATGAGTACGGGGAAAAAGCAGGCAGAAAACAGGAAATGAAGTGTGCTATGCAAGCTGCTGGTGATGCTGATACACAACTGCATTCTGATGTTTTCTCTGCAGTTGCTAAACAGGCTGTAACTTTTTAATTTGTGATTTGTACAAGCTATTCCAGGCATCATTTTGCATGGGAAGTATGGATGTACAGCTGCAGTGAAGTACTTTGTAAATTTACATCTTTGCCAATTGTTCTTGTTAAAAAATCAGAGAAATAAAGAGAAATATTTAATTTCAGGGTTTTTTAAACAAAAAATGGGCTTTTTTTAATCAGTTCTAGATGTCCTTTAATACAGTACATTCATTGGTTAGGTCTGTTTTTAGAGTTGCAGGCAGACAGAAAAATTCATGCAGTTCAAATTATAGAAAATGCATATGCAATTGATAAAACCATACACATGTAAGAGAATTATTTGTACTTGGACATTTTTTAGCACATTTCTGAGGGACCAACTCCTTCTGTATGTATAATTTTATTCCAGAATGCATTTTTTGCTATTGTTTGGGTACTGTTCCAATACTAGCACTTTTGTAAGAAAGATGAAAAAATAGAAAATAAAATTAGTGTAAAAATGTGAATTTGTCATCATAATAAATCTTAACCCTTATTAGAAGTGTTTGCAAAACATTCTGCAATTGGTCTGTTCTTAAGTAGCATCTTGCAGGATTAAGTGAACGTAAGCAGTAGTGCATAAATTCCTCCCAGCTGTGAGGTAGGGATGTACAACACTCATATTCTGAAAGGTGGGTGTTGTGGACCCTTGTGTTTGCCCACATGCTCACTAACATTTAGGCTGATGTAGTATGCTCTATATTTTTGTTGGCATGCATTTGGAGTATTTGGCAATTTTGCAACTGTTCAATGGTTGAAGTGCTCTGAGCTATCCCTACAACCAGTGATCATGGTAGGGATGGATGTGAGACAGAGCTGCATTTTGATAAACTGCTCCCAGAAGGCTGTCAAGTAGCATCCTGTCTGCAGACTGGTTTATTTTGCATTTCGCTTTGTAAAGCTGCATTACAGCACCTCTTTCTAAGTACTGTTTTGGAAGGACAGCAAATGCATCATCTGACAAAGTGCAGGAACTAAGAGCTTTCAGTTCACATCAACCAAAAATAAAAGGTTTTGCAATGGACTTTCACTGGGCATCCATGTAAAAGTAATGCACAACTTCAGAGCAGCAGCCTTTTCTCCAAGCCTCCACAGGAATCAAGTGGGAGATTTCACTATGACAAACATTTCTGGTGTTTGTTTCAAAGTCTCGATCATAGGCAATTATCTAAAGATGTCCTCATTTACTCTTCACAGAAATGCTTTCCAGGAGGCAATTCCCCAGATCCACTTCTACAAACATGGCTGTGGCATATCCTAGGTAACACTTTTTTTCTGACAAGAGATGTATGAGCACAAGTGAAACTTTTCATAGGCTACTTCTTAAAGATTTATTATACAATCTTAATGCAGACATCAGCATGCTTATTAAAGCATAACTGTGAGAGGGAGGAGCATGATTAAATTGCAAGCAAATTTTAAATTCAGAAATAAGGATTTTCTGAGCTTTTTCACAGTCAAATAAAATTAAGTAATATTCTTTGAGCAGTCAGTAGTTTCCATGCAGAGGATTCAGGATATCTGGTCTGTGGTAATCTGAAGATCTCAACTCATGTCCTTTCATGTGACACATCTCACTGCTAACCGGGAAGGAATTTGAAACTTGTTTGGTTGCAAGGAATGGTGGCAGTGAAGAAGATGGCAGACAATAATCTCATTCACACTACACTGATGTTCAAAACGTTATTTAAAAAATTCTGCTTAATTTACTTAATTGGTCATAAACTTTACTCACATATGCCCAGGCAAACGTCTGTCTTTCCTTCCCTTTGCTGCTTATTCGATAGCAGGCAAAACTTGAAAAGAGGTGTGCCTCAGGCCTAGTCTGTGAGATGTCTGCTGTATATTTGACTGTTTTTAATAGTATTTTTATCCTTATCTTTCCACATATATCTAAAGAATATAGCCATATTTTGCAGCTGGTGAAGATTCAAGTATGGAAGACTTGCCATGACTTTAAGTTAAGTGCAATCCATAATGTTTATTGAATGGTACCTTAGGGACTTCTAGCCTAAATTCTGAGTTGTCTGAAGGTGCTACTAAATGCATCTAATGTGCACAAACCATCTGTGCTAACTGGGTAGTGAGCAGGGTGGCCAACATGCAGTGGAAGTGAGGCCATGATGCAGCTGTATGGTCGCTTGTGAGAGCTCAGATGCATGGGGATGGCAACTTCCACTGGAAAAGCACAGATGAGTAGGATTGGAGATAAGTCTTTAAACCACACTGGAGAATGCCTGCCTATGCCATCTGCCAGATATCAAACTGTGAATGTGGAATAATTATTTAAAAAACAGAAATATCTCCTTAAGTGAAGTTTTTGGTCATTTCTTCAGTCTTTAATTTACAGTAAATAATTTTCAGTCAGATTAAATTAAGTGGAAAGCAGTAATACTGGGACTAAATGTAAGTGCTTCTGGAGAGATGAGTTTATTAGTACGGTTTATTAGGTGTTAATTACAGGGTAGAGGTTGAAATGTGAATGCTAATTTGATATAGATTTCATTGTTACTATTGTTATTGCTATGTAACCATTATATTTGTAACATTTTCTCTGTAATTCTGGACCTAACAAACACTAAGTTTTTGAAGTTTTTTGAAGGAACAGATATAGCATTTGAATATCTGCCTTTCAAAAATATACTTCAGTGTGTAGGTAGCAGAGAATGTTCACTCACATATCTATGCCATGAATTTGAACACACACTTTCAAATATCCGTGTTGAAAGTCAAGCATCTAAATTTCAAGCAAGCAAACTCCTCAGTTTTTTCCCCAAAATGATGAATAACTTAGCATTTGAGAGTAACTTTTCTAAAAACTAGAAAATATTAAGTCCTGGATTACTAAGGAAAGCAACAGAAATCAGGCTTGGAAGATAACTGGATACTTTGGGAAAATTTTACTTTAACAGTCTTCTAAAGAAGACTGTCCAAGTTAACATTAACTCATAATAGCTATCTTCCAGGCAAAGCATTCACAATCTAACATAGCATTTGGCTGACTCAAGCTTGTCTCTTTCTGTAACAGAAATTGGCTTCCCTACTACCCCGTGACTTACCATCAGAGTGGTAAACACTCTCCAGAATCCTTTTGAAAGGGATGATTCATCCCTGGAGTATTTTTAGGAATTTGTTAACTTGAATTTAGCTTAGTGTGCTGGTAGCCAATAAACAGAGTGAAGACAAGCTTTGAATAGTCACACTAAACCATTCTGAATGCTATAATTGTACTGTATTATCTTGGTCTGTAGACTGAGTCATCTGCTGGTTAAGCAGAATGGAAAAAACAGCATAAGACTGTTGCTACAACAGGGAGTTTGATAAAATGCTAAAGAAATCAGTGCTAGCAACTGGATAATGTTTATCTTCTTGTTCCACGCACAACTTGCAATACATGTTGATTTTTTCCATAGTTACTTAGTCTTATGTGTGAATATTACATGAATCTAAGTACCAATATCACAGAAAGAAAATGCATTCTAATATACAAGCATAACCTTTTGAGCAAGTCTGACTCCAAACAGTACCCAGTCTATGCCTTGTACTTCAATCCAGCTGAAAGAAAAATGACATACAGCAGGCACTGCCTATTGTACATAGCTGGGGATCCAGTTTTTGCTGACACTTGGAAGTATGCCCAAAGAAATGTGGGGAAAAGACTGGGGTGGGCAGGGGTGCAGAATAAGAAGAGAGCAAAAGAGTGAGAGAGTTTATTAGCAGCTGACCACCAGTTCAAACCAAGTGCAAATCAGAAACAGGTGTTGCAGCAGTTAGCCTAACAAGAAGAAAATAAGTAAGATAGATTTTACACCATCCTTGGGATTGTGAAATAAAAACTTGCTTTTGGCAGCCAGATTAGGGGAATGCCACTTCTCTGAGAATGGAAAGTGATGAGTTACAAGGAACTTGGCACAATGCTCAGATCATCTCATCCTCCCACTCAAAGCAATAAGACCCTGGCATCCTAGTTTATGCAAATATCAGAAATATGATCTTCACCAAAGCACACATCAATTAGAAGCCAGTGACACAGTCTGTCGTGCTCTTCTACAGAGGGTTCTCTTTCAATGTGTGTCATTGAACTGTCTGGCTACAGTACATGTAATGAATTAAGCCTACAAAGTAAACTGTTAACTGGAAAATAAAAAAAAAATAAAAAATAATGCTTTTTCTGGTGAAGAATGCTGAATTGGTGAAAGCAAAATATTTTTCAGTGATCACAGTGAAATTGCATGAGAGGACAGATAGGGTCTGATGAATCTGTTCATGCCAAAAATGTTTCAAAACCCTCTAACCACATGCCAGGGTACATGCTGAGTTCTTTAGCACCTGGTTAATGAATAAATGAACAGGTGAAAGGACAAAACCCTTAGAGTCTGTCTTCTTTACAAGTTGCCTGAAGGTTTTCAGGATTTTCAAATTCACAGGTCAACAGATGGGCTCATGTGGATTTAGGAACCTGAAAACTGTGAAAGCCTCACAATTGCTGTGTTGGCTCTGCAGTGACCGTGATAATTTCCAGCTTCCCAGAGAATGCTGCTCTCCATCTCTTCACTTTGGATGCAATGAAAAATTCATTGAGCCAAAATAGACTGTCTCTATGGGCTAGCAGTTTAAGACACTACCTGATTTTAAATGGTGATTTGAATCCAAGCTGATGGAGGCCTTCATACTGAAACACCAGTTGGCACAAGAACTAGGAATCAGATTACTGCCCTAATTATCAGGCTATATAGCAACTTTAATGCCTTGATGAATATTTCATTATGAAATGTAAAATGGAATAAAAAAGTACAAGTGACAGAAGAAGGCATTTATCTCAGGTACAAAGGTTCATATATCTCTCAGGATTCATAAATGTTTGAATCCTTTGTAGCAAAAGGAGCAGAAGACAAGTCCTCTAATCCTGTATTCTATGATTCTATGATTGCTATTTGGTGTTTAGGCAACCATGTTCTCCTTGTTATCCCTGGAACTTAATCATGAATGTTTTAGTACAAATTCGTGAATAGTTTTGCTTCCCATTACATCATATTTTTCAGATCATTAGGTCTTAGCTAGAGAAAAAAGATACAGTGAAAAGTTGCCAGATCTGGTAAAGATTCTATCAGAAATCAGAAGGTGGTTACAATTTTCTTATGTAATGGTATGTTAAACACAATCTTGAAATTTAACTCCAATAGTCATTACTTATATAATTTAAACCAGTAAAAAGTAAAATGTTGAGACACTGAGTGCACTAATAATGAACTAACACCATCCAACAATTAATTTATTACAGATATTTTAAATTATTTAATGATTGCATATACCTAATGTACATAAAATTTCTCCTTCAATCAAAAACTACTTGTAAGGGTTTAATTTTGTGTTATACATTCTTTGACAGTAGTCTGTACAATGCCAAACTTGCTGAAATTTTGAGCCTGCATTGAAGATGAAAAGCTTTCTATTAGAAAAAGCCATCTGTGGGTATACTTACAGTTATTGTTCCCCCAGGTTCTATAGGTCTATGTCAACTTCACAGAGCTATATGTGATTATCATCACCAGCTTTACTGCTCTGTATGTTTTGAACAAGACGACATGCATTAAGAGAATGGTTCTTTGAAGACTTTCTGATATTGATGGTGTGTACTAACATACGGAAGAAAGAGTATTAAAACAAACATTAAAGGTTTGCTGCTCTTTTGTTTCTTCCTCTGTAGAGAAACTTGTCACATTAATTTCCATGAAACAAACACAGTATCTTCCCATGGTATCATCCAAGAAGACACTGACCAAAATGAGACCAGATGCCTTTCAATAATTCTATTTGAAACGCTTTCTCTGTCAAAATTAACAAAACAGGGCTGGGGTTGTCTGTTGAAGGAGCAACAAGATGAAAGTGATGCTGCTACTTGATATTACTGGTGATATTTCTCCAGTGTAAATCCAGCTTCAGTGCACTTTTTAGAGCATGACATGGAGGGATAAGGAAGTAAAATGGAAGTAACAAAATTGAAGAAAAGGACAGAAGTAAAATGTTAACAGATGCAGAAGAAATAAAACCCCAGGAATTCAGAAAGTATTTGGTAGAATGAAATGAAAGCCTGACACCCAAAGGCTAAAGCAGAATCACTGCAAAGCTGGGGACAATAGCCATACCATTGAATTTATACAATTTTAGTGATATTTTGTCCATTTTCTTTCCTTAGGGAAAATTGTTTTCCTTGTTTTCCTCTCTAGTAGAATCCCAGAAAACAGGAAGTGAAGACACAACTAGGGTATCATTCGGTCACAGAAGCCAGATTGATTGCCATATATAACCGCTATTTCACTGAAACACCTAAATATCTACATTTCTATCTAGCATATGCACATAGGATTTGCATATATCCCTGCTACAAGGGATCAGTGCTGAGAAAAGTACTGTGTCTTGTTCACTGGCATCTGAATAGTCATCTTTTACAGCACTGTAAAACCTATGGAATTACAATTTCATGTTAGGAAGGTGGGGAAAAAAAATGCAGTGGTTCTCCATCATAACACTTTAACATATTCCTGATAGGGTTTGCTGCATCTGATTAACCTCTAGCTGTTCTCAGTAAGGTTTCCTGTCTAGCTGGCATGAGCACTGTGAGAAATTCTGTTAAATGAGATGAATCACAGATAGTTTCCCTACATTAGGTCTTTTCATACTCTTGATAGTTAATAGTAATTAAAATATTACCCGATAGCAGCTCGCAAAGACTGTTTAAGATTATACTGAGACAAAATACCAAACAAAGCACAGCACGGATTTCACACCAGTTTCCTGTAGCTATTTTAGATGCAATGAGTCAGTTTGTGACTTACTGAAATTATTATTCTTGACCATAAACATATACAATAAAGCAATTAACCTTGAAACCAAATTCCAACACAATCAATGAAGCCTGTTTTCTGGAGAAGCCTGATCTGTCAAATGCAAAAATGGCACACCAGTCACTTGGGCACAGTTTTCCAGGCTGGCTTTGTGCTCTTTGAATTGTAACCCGGTCAATTGAATGCATTACGCATTTTCTTGATGTACTAGAGTAAGAATGGATCACTGGTCAATTTGCATTACTTCTTTTCTTTTTTTTTTTTTTTTTTTTCTTTTTCCTTTGTGGTTTTTTTTTTTTT
>NDXB01018214.1:36447-48143 GCA_002631895.1 Agapornis roseicollis
TTTTTTTTTTTTTTTTTTTTTTTGACATTTACCTATGTGGTTTTATATGCTCTTATGATCTTTTTGCTTTTTGTTCAATGTGTCTGACTTTAACAGAATCTTTAAATCACCAGTAAACCATGTTTGTCACCCTCTTGTTTAACTCACTCCAATCTCCTCAGCTCTCTTGTGTGCCTGTAACATAACCAGTCTGGCCAAAATCTTTTTTTTCCACCCACAGCAATTTCCAAAATGAGATCGTGATTCATTCTGTGGTGCTTTAATTCTTAACATAAACTTATGTTTCAATAGCTTCATGACTGGCACTTACTCTTACAAAGTCTGAAGAACAATTTACAAAGGGATTTCCTTTTAGATCCCTGTTATTTATGAGCTGCATGACATGCGGGTGTAAAGCTCTTTTAAAAAGATAATGGATCTTTTAGTGAATTTCCCCATTAATTGGTCTTAAAGCTTTTCTGGTGCTAATGCAGTTGTGATTACTTTGTAGTGGCCTGGTTTCAACACCTCAAATTGCTGCTTCTCCTGCTGTGTCACATCCAGGAAGGAAAAAATAGGGTAGGGAGAAGGAAAAACACAGCAAAAGAAACCCCCACAAACACCCCTTCCTCCCCAATAAACAGTTTAAGAGGGAAAACTGAATTTCAATTTGTATATAAATGGGGACCAACCTGAGTATTTACCATTAGTTTCAAAATTCATTTTCTCAAAGACTGGGAACAAGTTTTCTAAAAAGCAACCCCGGTGTGTAGGAGGTTATTTTAATTAGCAAGAACTACCAACACTTATCATACATAGCACCTTAGGAAGTAGTGACCTTTCAAATGGCCTTAACATAAAAAGCTGATTTCACAAAGGTATTGTTGTTATTATTTTTAATGTCTTTCAAAAAAATGTTGAAGTACCTTTTCTGGTTGATTTTGCAAATAAAAAGCAAACTTTAGATAATACTATCAAAATGTTGTTTTCTGATTTTTTTTCTCTGTTTTTTTTCTAAAATTGGTTAAAATTTTCTCAGCTTTTCAGCTGCACTGAACTTCAGTACAATTTCCACAGAATTTTGTATTAAAATTCACTCTAAACTAGCAGTGGTAAACCATTATTGAAGACCTTTAATAAGGATAATTCATCTTAGATATATTGCTTTACAATTATCTACACTAAGCTTCATCTTCCATGTTATTTTATCAGGTATTCAGTACTGCCTGGACTTGGTTAGGTTCTTCTGAAATGCTGCTACATAGTCAGCATGTATTTTTTGCAGCATTGAACAACTTCAATGACTTCCCATCAGATTTTGTCACTTTACCTATTCCCCTTTCCAGATAAATTATGGATAAGTTAACAGCATAGATCACTGAAGTATGCTATTGATCATTTTACTCCATTGGGAATATTGGTAATGTAGTATATCTTCTGTTTTCCATTTTTTGATCACGTGTTTATCTTGTAAGCATCTTCCTAATGACCTTTCTAACTTTCACTTAGAAAAACCTTCTGCAAGTTAAATTTCCAAATGCATTTTTGAGATTCAAGTAGCTTTTATGAACCAGCTTTGCCAGCTGTAGTAGGTTTATTTAGGCATAATTAAACTATAGAAAATCCATGCTTCTCTTTTCTAATATATCACACATATCATGCTAATTTTTGTGTTTACAACAGATCACCTGATCTGTGTATTATGGCTGTAAGAATTACAGATTAGCATTTCTCCACGTTTTACCTGAAATAATTCTTAAAGTTTGACATTATATTGACCACCTTTGAGTCCCCTGAGACCTAAGCATTTCTCAATGAAAAACTGCATACCAGAGTTATAGCTTACCTACTGCAGCCTTGACTTACTGTTTAGGACTTCTGGGTGAGTAACATATGGTCTGGCAATGTATTCTCCAACTCCTTTTTCTCTGACTAGTATGAATCATGTTCTCTTTGCCCATATGACACTAGAAAGGATCAGGTTGTCTGCTTCAGTTTTAGGGTGGTTTTTTTTTTGAGTTTGAATATCTGAGTATTACTATTGATATGCAGGAGGAAGAATGAATATGAATTATGATTAAATTTAAGCTTCTGTGAAAAAATTGGTCAAAGGATCTCAATGGTCAAATGCTTTGCTCAGGAACTCTGGTTGTTGATAAATAGGAATATGTAAGGAATCTTTATAAAAAAAATCTTGGAAAGCTGTTTGGGAGGATCTTGTTCCTCTGAACAGTATCATATGAAATGCAGAGCTTGTCTGATATAAATATACAAGAATCTCATATAAAGCAACTGTATTTAAATGACAGGATAATTTTACAAAATAAGCAGGATTAAAGCAGCAATATTAATGTAGGATATGACTGGTTCAGGAGTCCACATGCTTTAAGCATTTACTGTAATTTGTCTGTGTAGTTCTTTGCAATAGAAGACAAAGTCATGTAGAATACAGATCTGAGTCTTAAGAAGACACTGATATTATCACAGGAGTTTTTATTTCTTCCAAAGAGCTAAATCAAATGGATGTGAAAACATTTAAAGTCATCAATCTGCTCTTATAAATAGAAGATTTTAACAGTTATAATTTTGTCAATATAAAAGAAAGGAGAAACCAAGTCACTTCTCAATATATTCCTACCCACTATTAATTTTATAATACCATATAGCTACTTCAGAAATTATCTTCTTTAGCATTCTTTCTATTGAAAATCGGTTTTTATTCAACAGGCAGAGGTATTGATTCCATTTCCATCAGCAGCCCTGCAAGTTTGTCTCTGTATGTTTTCCCTTTCTATCTCAAAGCTGGCAGGGGCATCTAGTCAGTAGGATACTAAGGGACATGCCCAAAAGGAGCTACCTCTGCCTTTGCATCTCATTTTGATTTGCTTACATTAACACCAGGTGAGAGCAGAGCTTTAAGCTATTTTGGGGATTGTCTGTAAGAGTGAGAGTATGTGTAGATATTTAGGCCTCTGTGGCTGACCAGCTCTGTCCTTTGCGAGGGCTTCTGGAGGACCAATAGATTTCAGTGTTATCATTATCCTGGTACACTAGGAGGCTGGTACGCTAGGAGGCTGTGGGAGGCATTACACTTCTCTCTGTCTGGGAGGACTGAATTTGGAAAAGATCTGTAGCCAGTTCAGTGTCTACATGCACAGGAGAGGAAAGGCTGAACTGCAAAGTATGTCAACAGAGAGATGGCTGTTATCGTTTCCATGGTGGTAAGTGTGGGAAGGAATGCTGAATTGTTTACATTCTTTTTATATGCAGCCTGCTTACATTTCTGGTGTACTCCTCTTATCAATCACCTGCTGAATTCCTGCAGTGAATCACGTATGGTTGAGCTGCAGTCAGTGGTTACTTTATACTCAGGCACTGATAACAGAGTCTTTCTGCTTGCATCAGCTTCTGCTCCATAAACAACCTCATTGACCCATTTACCCAGTACTATAGGTAATAAATGAAAGCTTTCAAGGATTATATCGTTAAACCGAAAATAACTTTCAATGTGCTTTAGCAGTGATGTTGATGTACCAACATAGTACACACAATTCCTTGCAATGTTCACTAATTTTCCATCATGGGTGGGAGAGTTTTGGAAGTTATAACTGCTTATTTTGGGGTTTAAACTGTTGTCCAACATTAAACTGTATTTCACCAGCCTTTGGATGTCTACAGTGCAAATATCTATAGACAAACTCACTATCTATCTCATTCACTTCTAACAGAAAGAATTATTTACTTTAAAATAGGTGTGGTGACTTGTACTATATATATGCCTGATTGATTCCACTGACAAGAAAGGAAATCTGGGTTAACTGAGTGAAGCAGGTATAGAAGTTCACATTGCTCATGTCAGAATTTGGCAAAATTAAACCTACCATGTCTGGCATTAAAGATATACCTGCCTAAGGTAGGGCTTTTTTTTCAGATCTACAGATTGCAGGGCATCTGATGCTTTTCTCTGGAGTAGTTTGATGGTGGTCACTGGGAGGAAGAGAAAACATATTACCTGCATGGACTACATCTGTGCTGAAGTACAGCAGTTCCCCTGTCCCTGTTGCTATTATAGAGCATTCCAAGCATATAGAGCATTGACCACGCATACATTCTCCAACAAAATATATAGAAAAATATTACAGCAACTTTGAAGAATAGAAATGCCTTTAATACAACATTGGTGTTTCATTCTGCTTTCATTTGGACCTGGACAACAGGACTTCTCAGTTGTACAGTGTGTTTGACAGAGTTTGTACTGCACAATATTGAAATAGAAAATAAGATTAATGAAAGAATAGTTATGTTAAATTTGAGCTGATATTGCACTATTTTGCATTCAAAACTCTAGGAAAAAAAAATGGAATTAATGCTTCTTCAGTCACATGCCTTGGCCCACAGTGCAAGAAGTAGGAAGATTTTTCAAAAAAGATAGTTCAGTTCACGTGCCATTGTCATGTCCTGCTTCTGAAACAACTACACTAAGACCAGCAGAATTTGTCTTTTAAAAATGCATTAATAAAATAGAATTTATTTTAACAATGTGTTTATAGAAATTTAAGACAGATGTTGACATTCAAGGATTAATATCATTGCTTACTTCCACAACCTTTCCTTAGTGAAGAAGTTTTTAGTTGTCCTGAGCAAGAACCAAACAGAAAAGCATAATTACATTATTATCCTTCCAGAAAAGTGACTGCAAGAGGTAGCAGTAAATAGTGAGTCTAACTTATTCATGTTCTTAGGAATAAAGAAGTAGTGATATTTTCATAAAAATACGCCTTTATTATAAATTGTAGATTGAACAAAAACTGTTCTAATTATAATACATATAAGACAAGAAAATTTTATCAAGGTTCTTTTTAGAACTATTTACATGAAACAACTTTATTTTTTGTTATTTCAGCAGACTTTAATATTTTTAAACAAGCTAATGGAAATTTATGGGAGTACTGACATTAATTGAGGGATATATATTTTTGTAGATATCAATATTAATCTTTGTCAATAGATACAAATACCAGGATTTATGTGAAGCCTTTTTATTGCTGATTACACATCTCTGTATATAGTGATGTAGTCAATATTAGTGCAAAATCAGACCTTTGTGACCAGCACAATTTTTGTCCACAAACCTCCCTTAAATGCCAAGTGGTGTACCAATGTATCATATTTGAAAAGAAAAATAAAATCCATTTAACTGTAGAGTTAATGGTAATCATGTCATCTCTTCCTGGAACAGTACAATCATCTGATATTTGTATAAGAATCATAAAAGAAGAACTCTTCCTGTTTGTCTATTTCAAGTTTCAAAGTTGCAATTCTATGGAAAGGTTTCATGATAGTGATTAAGTTTTATTGCTCATTGTAGATACACAATCAATAGGGACAATATATGTATTTGATTTTGCAATTTTTTACAAGTAATTTTGGTTGTAAAAAATGAAGCTAACTTCACAAAGAAACTACAGCTCTGTAATTGGAACAATCTTTGCAATAGTACCAGTGGCAGGAGGAACAAATATCTTTTGGACTAAATTGGAGTGACTCAGCAGAGTAAGAAATTGTGGGTTGAAAAGCTGTGTGTTAGGGATTTATATATTCCCTCCTTATATGGAACAATTGTTTTTCCATGTTTAGCAATGTACAGCACAGCATAATTCTTTGTTTCAAGAGAAGATTGAATAATAGGGAAGAAAAAAAACCAAAACACTTGTCCAAATTGCTTAACTTTCCTCCTTTTATTTTCCAAAGAACTGAGATGAGCTAATGGCTGATATGGTTACTGGCACACACACAGAGCAAGTTAGCTACAAGACAGCATGTAAGGAGGTAAAAGGCAGGGAATAGTAATGGGTAATATGCTCCATAGGAATAATTCCAGAGGTTAATTTAAGCTGAAATATATGTATATATATATATATATATAATTTCTCCCCCTTCTCCTCCACAGAGGATTTTATTGCTTGATCATGCTTGGTGGCTTTGAATCCTTAGCAGGAATATGGAGACTTCCTGGTGAACAGTAATGGGACTGTAGTCTTTCTCATTAGCACTAATTGTAGTGAGAGCTTCTCAGCATTTTAAACAAAGAAGCTGTGCTGTTATTAACCTCTCTTTCATTGTTACTGGAGTAGTGTACCCTGTCTTGAGCCTGAGAAGAATATTTTTACAAGAAATAGAGTCAAGAGCTTGCCCTATGCCTGTAGTTTTACAAGACATTTCTCTTCCACTTTTCCTGGTGTTGTTCCCCAATTCTCTTCCCTAATTACCCTTGTAGCATTACTGTAAGTCATGCCATTCAGGGGCTATCACTGGATGTGCCATAGAAAGACATGATTTACACTTATTTAGCTTTTATCATTATGTTCTGTGTTATTATATTATTTGATAGGAAAGAGTTTATGTAGTCAGTTACTTTTTGATAATTTCCCCCCATTTATCTTTCTCTTTCTGTCTCTCCATGACTTTAAAACTACTGTATGTGAGATATCAACCTTGTTTATTTTAGAAGAATTTATCTGAGAGGAAGAGACATTGATATTATCTCTAGCATATTTATTACAAAACAAGTTTCAATTCTTGTAGTTCAGTCTCGAGCTGTGTGAGTATAAGCTATTAGCTGCTTAACCACATATTCATTTGTTTCCTGGGATATCTGGCCAAAAGAGTTGTTAATGTAATTTCTAACTGTAAAATTTACTATTCTGAAATTCACTAGTGTTAGAGAAAAACACAATGTATAACACCACTGCACTCCACCATTTGCATTTCCTGGTTACAGCATTCATACAGAACTTTCAGCTGGCTCCAATAGAATAAGACTAACTTATTTAGTATGACTGGGGGGGGGGGGGGGGGGGGGTGTAGAAGAGAGGGGTTGTACAAGGGGTTAGAGAAATCTGCTTGCTTAAACAAAAGTATTGTCTGTTATAAATACCTATCGTCCCTCCTACTGATGAGGGGAGAAGCTGACTGCTCNGGGGAGCTGTTAGAATAAGACAAGAACAGCACAAGCGTGTGAAATTCTATATATCTATGATACAGTTCAAGAATCCATTGGCAGTCTTCACTGTGCAGAGCTGGAGATTCCTAAAGAAATGTTCATCAGTGGTAATTAGATTGCCATGGCTTAGTATTGTATCATTAACTGTCTAATTGCATTTGATTAAAAATCCCTGTAATAGCAGGTTGCACTTGATCTGCTCTTTTTTGATGAAACTAAAGAGAAAATAATAGAAAAACGTACTGTGCATTAGTAATTGTAAAATTACATTAAGGATGTAGTACTGCAGGTTGCAGCAACCATCCTCTTGTTCTGTTACAATGCTAGAAAGTATCTCTGGTTCAAACAATCCTAATTTTATGTTTTGACCTCAGCCACATTTACTAATTTAGTCCCTGAGTTGTAGAAAGAACTCATTTTTTTAATAGAAAGTTCTTTCTTGTCCAACTGACAATTTTTCTCTGTAAAAATGCCTAACATTTATTGTGGAAAGACTGAATTTTTTAAAAAGGATGTATTTGGCCTGATCCTGACTGTTATCTGAGATATTTTCCCATACATTTTGTATTTCACATAGAAGCCTGGGTAAAAGACACTTTCTTAATTACATGTTATCAAGGCAACAATGTCTTTAAAGACTGCAAGTGTAGTCAAAAAGTCATAAATATTGTCATGCGATCCCTGTTAGCACTTCTTAACACAGCTCTGATCTCTGAAGCTGTTGTTTAGTGATAGCCCAGTTCAAGGACCCAGGAATGGGTCCTTTCCAGCATGGACAAAGCAAGCCAGCCCACATGTAAGGCATGCTGAACAATATGAAGATGTGCTGAATTATGCCGCCTTCCCTCCTGGTCACAGAATAGGTTCTAGCCCATTTTTATGCACTGATGCAGACATACTCTTGAAAGCTGTGCCATGGATTGGGATAGGCCCATGATCTCATATCATTGCCCCAATTATTTCTTCAACAGGCAACTATCAGTTGAATGAGAGGGAAGTGATGGGAAAAGGAATCTTTCCATTAAAAAAAAAGTGGTATTTAGTGCTGCTTTATCAAGATGCAAGATCCAAAGAAAAGCCAATAACCTTACTCCATAGGTAAGACTACTCAAACCACTGCAAGGGAATGATCCTCTCATCCTAAGGTGCTTAGGACAGGAACTGTCTTGGGCCTGCTCACTGTCAGGGGCAGTAGATGAAACAGTACGGACCATCTTGATGTTATGATCATGTAGATAATTATGTCTCCCAAGTAATAAGCAAGAGAACAAGGGATAATGGCTTCAAGCTGCACCAGGGGAGGTTTAGATTGGATATTAGGAAAAGTTTATTCCCCAAAACGGTGATCAGGCGTTGGAACATGCTTCCCAGGGCAGTGGTGGAATCACAGTTCCTGGAAGTGCTTGAAAACCGTGTAGATGAGTCCCTCAGTGAAGTAATGGAGTACTGGTTGGACTTGATGACCTTAAAGGTTTTTTCCAACCTAGTTGATTCTATAATTCTATGTCATTGAAGATCTGGTCACATATAGATTTCTAATATAGACATATTCTTTCAAAACTTAGTTTCTTTTCACATAAGTGTACGTGACAGGAACCAATCCATAAATGAAAGTTGATTACTACCCACAAACTGTAATCAATAAAATGTGTTTGAGGTCACCTCTGGAAAGGTGTCCTGGAAAGTTCAGGGAAGCATTCTGCCTCCTGGAAACTGAATATCTTTTAGTGGTCTTAAGCTAACTGCACATTTATTTAAATCGCAATTATTAGCAGTAATTTATTAAGAATCAGAACAGTCAGAAAAAAGAAAGACTAATATGCCTCTCACACTTCAGTATATGCTAGCAACTTTCATAGTGGATGGGACCTGGAGATTATATTTTGAAGTATATACAGGGAGAGTTAAATAAGTCATGGAGAATTTATTCTCTATAAGATTACTGTTTGTCTCACAGGGTGACTGATTTTAATAAAGTTAACATTTCAAGAAAGCTCCCCAAAATGTGCTTTCTGTATTAGCAATATATCATCTTCTATTCGTTTGACCAGAACCAAATAGGAAGAAAATCAGTGTTGTTGAATTCCATTTCATGCCTTATGTTAGAGATTTGTAAACTGTCTCTTGCTGACTTGGAGATAAGTGAAATAACAATGAATTCAGCTTGAGGCAAGATGCTTTTCAAGCAGACCTGTCAGGAGAGAGAAATACAATTCAGAGTAATTCATTCTTGTGCTGTGTTTCAAGAAACTAGCACAGGAACATGGCATATCTGAAACAAATACTATTCACGTACTGCACATGAAAAAACCCCAAAAAACAAAACCAAACAAACAAAAAATCCCCAAAAGCAAACAAACAAACAAACAAAAAACCCAAGAACAAAACAAAAATCTCACATACAAACCCTACCCAAAACACAAACCCAAAACATGCACCACATTTCTAATTTTTGGATGAGTAAACTATGGAGTGAGCATACTAACCAGAACTGAGGAGTTAATTGAGAGGAAAAAAGGGTCAGATGCTTTTTAGAGAATACACAATCTGGAGTGGAGTAGAGAAGTGGGTTTAGTCCACTCTTTGTATTTTACAAAATATCTGCTCAAGAAAACAGTCTCTGGAGGATCAAGTGCAAATGAACTGTGAATGTGGAAATGAAAATAGAAATTGCCAGCTGGAGAATAATGTGGTTAGGAACAACTAGAAATATGCAGAATCAGCTTGTAGCAGTGTACCTACAACTAAGCAATACAGCCACCAAATCATTTTTCCCCTGAGAGCAAAAAGCCTTTAAGCAGTATCCAGACTGGATTTAGAGCTTTCAGTGGAGAAAGGACTTCCATTTCATTGAGGCAGTAGGACCAGCGTCATAGATGAAATTGCACACATAGTTATATCACCATAACCTTTTTCTGCTTCAGGGAAATGTAATGGGACATTCTTTCTCTTTTTTTGGAAGCAATGTGAAAGATATATGACAGCAAAGTATAAAATAAAAAGTGAGAGGATGTATGTTAACTTTTTGTTTGTTTGTTTTAGATTTATGACATTATTATGGATTGTGAGTTATTATAATGAGTGTCTGAAATGTTAATAAATAACAATGAGAGAAAACAACAAATGGCCTCAATGAATGTGATCCACAAATAAAGCTACTTTCTCTTTAATAACTCATGTGGAGATGAATCACACACAATGTTCCAGCTTTTGGAGCCATGTGGGTCTTCTTTAACAGAAGGAAAGAAAAAAAATCTGAAGGGTTTTAAGGCACAATTTTCTACCTCTGCTTGTTTTTAGTATAACAGCAAGAAACAGGGTGGGGAAAAATGTGCCCTTGTGACTGATGAATCACTGTCTCTTCTTAGTGTTTAGGAATGCTAGTTTGCCTTTTAAATGGAACTGATATTTAAAGCTTTCTCTGCTAGAGGCACATTAAGAATCCTCTGTTTGCAACTGAATGCCTGCTCCAGCTGAAGGACTTAAACATATGCAGGGGCAAGGTGCCGTTGGGCAGAGGAGAAGCCCTTTGGTAAAATATTAATGATACACCATGGAACATCCTGGCTGAGTCTTAAAGTAGCTGTGCTCCTGGCTCTTCTCTCCTCTAGAATGCAAGCAGTGGGTTACAAAAAGGAGTTAAGCAAACAAACAAAATATTATAGATACAAGCTAGAGTCAAGAGAAGTTGAAGTGAATAGAATAATGTGATACACATGGAACTGGTTACTAAGTGTCAAGTTTTTGCTATGTCTCTAATATGGAGGTGGACTTTATGATGAACTGAGATGGGTGATAGTGTGGGACAGGTCATGGAGTCAGTGTTTCCAGGAAGGCAACATGGAACTGCTCTTGACCTAGCCTGAGATATTTCTGACTCTGTTACTGGACTGTTCTACAACATAGATGCAAAAGATTAATCTTTTTGTACTTCATTAAACACATCTCCTCATGCCGGTTTTGGTCCAGCTGCAAACACTAGGAAGAAGAAAGTATGTGAAAGGAAAAAAAAGGATTATTCTTCACCAAATAATGAAGATCCTCCCAAATTGCATTGAATCTCAGAACTTACCAAGCATAAAATTAAGAATAGCATAGAGATATTCCAGGAAGAAAAAAAAAATTCTTTTCTCATGCACCAAACCATTAGAAATAATTGACTTCCAATTCCTCTTAATTGTATTTCTACTATGCAAAGGGAGCATCAGCCCCAGTACTTTGCTAGAAGAGTACTTTAGTTTCCAGTATTCAAGTGCAACTTGAACAAGATATACAGAATTGCTGTTCCAGCATTTCTACTCATTTTATGTCAATGAATTAAAGCAGGTTGCCCTGTAATGCAGATTGCTATATGGGTCCTAAACTGTCTGGTGTGGTGCAGAAAGGGTTAAGTGAAAAGGGGCAGCAATAAGCATATGTAAAGATTACAGTTCTTTGGTTCATCCTGGGGAAGTATTCTGGGAGCAGGAGGCATTCACAGGGGGCTGGTGGGTGCTGTCTTGTCAAACTGCCTTAAAGGTGAGTGCTCCATCCCTGGCAGTGTTCAAGGCCAGGTTGGACAAAGCCTTGGGTGGCATGGTTTAGTGTGAGGTGTTCCTGCTTATGGCAGGGGGGTTGGAACTAGATGATCTTAAGGTCCTTTCCAACCCTAACTATTCTATGATTCTATGATTCTATGGGTGCTGCTTGTACATAGTGATTTCTCAAGAAAAAA
>NDXB01018214.1:59861-130631 GCA_002631895.1 Agapornis roseicollis
AAAAAAAAAAAGAAAAGAAAAAAACAAAGAAAAAGGGTCAGTTTTCTCCTCATTAATTTTCAAACTATTTTCAACATCGTATATATTGAGAAGATAGGAAAAATGTGCTATATATCAAATTAGTCAGTAGATGCCAAATGATGCCCCCCTCGCTCCCAGCCCATATGTTAGCATGCTGTGCAGATTGTGATTAAATAAAGAACAGAGTCCTACTGTAAACAGGCAAAGCTGTGAGTTGAGTTTTGTTGAATCATCACATCTTTTGTGCTTCTTCTGATTTTTCATACATACCTTCTCACTTCCTCTCTATTAAATAATAAATCTCCTGAAGGCAAACTGCTTGTGAGGTTATATGGCCACATTACTAGCCTCTATGGGCTATTGTAATAGCACAGGTTTAAGGGGGGAAGGGTACTTCCTTCTCTCTCTTCATAGTTATGTATTGAAGTCAGGGAATTAGCCAATTATTTCACATGTTCTCATCTTTTCTTTTGAAGACTTTCTTGATATCAAGTTTTGTCCTTAAGTGATATACGTTGCACATTTTCAGTTCAGGCATTAAATTTTTGAGTGCTCATTAGAGATTTTTACTTAACACAGTGAATTTATATCTTGCCATTTACTTATATGAAGCACACGTGGACACTGATGATCCTGTGGTAGAATAATTATTCCACATGTAACAACTTCTATAACCTTGTATTCAGCAATTCAAGGCAAAGCTATTTTTATACAATTCAGTATTTTGCAAGAGTTAGCACATTATATAAAAATATTATAGTTAAACAAGCTACAGAGCACCACAGACCAGCTGAAACGTACTAGAGAGAAAAAAAACAAAAGTTAAATGGGATCAACAAAATGATCGATCCAGTCTTGTATTCCATTATGACAGATTTGAGTGAGAGTCTTTGAAATACTGAAGAGAAACTTTACACTGTTTTTCTCCTTCAAGAAAACTTAGCTGGCAGCTTTAGTAACTCATTCATATTATTATCCATTGACATGCCAAATTAGTAATTTTTAAGCAGTTCTCACCACCAAAACCGGCAGAAATTTCTCAGTTAAAACTAGCAATATAATTATATTCAACTACAGAGGTATATTCCAGATTTTATCATGGCTTCTAAAAAACTGTATTGACAAAAAGTCCACAATAAGCTGGGATAATTGAATTTATATTATAAAAGAAATCAAAGTTGGGTAATAATCCTGTCTAATATGTTTGATAGGACATTTCATGGAAAATCTGAATGTGATGACATGATTGATCACTGCCTGGAGAAAGTTATTGTCTAAGACAGAAAAAAACTGCATTAATCTGCAAAACAATTTGGAATATTTGTAAAAGGATCAAGGACAGGACTCTGGGCCATCAGTGTTACTGTGAAACCTCACACACATGAATGTTTCATGAACAGTTCTTTAGTCTGCCTATTCTGACTACTGCATTTTCAAAGCTTAAAATGATCTCTCAGTGCACTTAATTTTCATCTACTTGAAAGCAAGAACCAACAGGAAAGCTTAGCTTTTTCCATGAGATTGTGATCTTATTCTGTACATTTACCATGCAGGTTCATCCTGACTTATTCTGCCAAATATAAAAGACAACTACAACTATACAGAGGAAATTGTTTAATGTGCAGGCTATAGAGCAAGAGCTGGAAGGGTTTGAAAAAGAGGCAGAAATAGAAGAAGCTTGGGACTGCAGAGAACAGCAAGTAAAATGGCAGCATAAACATTATAAACAGTAATACAAATCTTCAGTGACCATCTCCAGAATGCCCATCTCAAGGAAATTCCTCACAAGCATCTACCTGTGAAAAACAGGATGAACGTTTAGACTGTTCCTCAGTATCAGCAAGACTGTGCAGGGCAGAGATTAAAAAAATACCATCAGGAAGTGTATTGCCTCACCGCAGCTACTCTTAGGGTTTTCTGGGTCCCTATGGTCTGCAATTGCTATATGTCTGCAACAATATCCTCCTGTGACCAGCTCCCAGGCTTTCTGCACAGAAGGGAGACAATTTCCTCTCACTGCCTCACCTGTCACTGAGTACCTCCTCTGACATATATCTCACATCTCCAACAGTTTTCTCTAGTTACAGGATTTGATTATTTAGCCAAAGATCTGGGCCTAGTACCTCTTCAGGACTCACTGCATAGCAGTTCTCTTTTCCCTCAGATGAGGCTCATGGGAGGCAGCCTACAGAATGGCATTAAGTGGGATGATGAGTTTGCCATATAATGGAAGTACTAATAAAGCTGCTGGAGTTAAAGGTCCCCTTCATCTTGGAGAGACATACCAGTCTCTTTAAAATGAATATTAGAGAAAACTAGGAAAGTGGAAGGATATAGGATTTGAAAAATATGGCAATAGTTTTAAGAATGGCATGAAGGTTACTGGGCCATTTTAAAACTCTTTAATGTCTCACTTCCCTTTCAGTTTCACCTATTTCAGTGTTTACTAATAGCCAATGACTTTCTGCTGCAGCTTGAACATCACTGACTTCTATGACTTTGACCTCTGATATCAAAACTGATGTTATCCCTAGGACTTTTTGCTAATGTTTTAGAGAACTCAAAGCAAGCATACCTCTGGTCTAATTTAAAACAGGGGTTATCAGTCTCTGCTGTCTGTTAAAGAAGAAGAGGTAAAACGGAAAGCATGAGAAGTCATGTTCTGTTCAGATTAAAACTAAAGTCCAGTTATTTATAAAGCTGAAAGAAACAGTTGACTTCAGGTATTCTTTCCATTACAGTCATGAGTGGCCAAATTAAATTTTACTCATTAATCCCTTCATGATATTGCCACATACAATAAATGCCTACATAAAGTAACTACAATAGGAAAAATCTTTAGCTACTGTTCTCCATGTTTACAAATGCACAATATAGGAAAGTGAGTAGCTTTTATTAAAGAATTTAAAATGTCAGGGTCCAATGATGCCATGAACTTGCTGGTATAAATTATATCTGTGAATAAATAAAATATAAAGTAAATGAAGTTGAAATGCTTCATCTTATATAGAACAGCAGATCTCTACCAAAAAATTATCCAACCTCTGTCAAATGACACCATTCATATAGCAAGGTAACTCAACAGAACTGCATGTGGCATCATTTTTTGCAGTCTACTTGCAATTCGTATTTTGACCTATAGATGTGACAGTGTCTATGCATGTTGTTAGCTGCTGAATTTCTTATAAGCTTAGTTTATTGATGCTTTGACTTGAACATGAAAGAAAGTACTAAAGATTTTGCTTACTAATATTATTTCAAAATGACCAGAAGTGCCTGTACCATTTTGTAACTTCCTTATTATTTTTTGTAAGGGGTTTACTGACAGAAGAATTGTCTGTATACCTTGGCCTTTGAACAAGTCAGTTCAGTTTTTCTGTGCAGGCATCCTGTGAGGCTACACGGCCCAGTGAAGATCTTTGGGCCTCAGTTTCCACATCTGTATAGCAGTATTCTACTCAAATGTGTGAGCTTGCTGCATTTAAAGTGGTGGAAGACATACACATACTATTTTTTGTATTTTCCAATCTGTGATTTTCTTTCCTTAAAGTATGCTGTCAATTTATTTTTTACTTCTGTTACTTAACTGATGCAGAAGGTAATCTCACTGGTCTGAGTGTATCTACTAACATAATCTATCAAACTGTAGAGATTACACTGCAGGGGCTGTTTTCAAAATTGCACTGGATCAATAACACAAGATTGTTTAAGCACACTTGCCTTCTTCCCACCTGAAGCAAAGAGTTTGATTATCACAGAGATTATGACACAAGGTGCTGACTATGGGTTTAATTTTATTTGATTGATGGATTTAGATTTCAGCTGCACACTATCATCTATCTATGCTTATCCATCTACAACAGGCCTTTTTTTTTGCTTGTGTGTGTCTCATCTGAAGAGTGGAGATGATACAGTGGAATCATAACTCTCCAGTTTGATATTCTGTTGAGTATCCCCAACTGCAGTTCAGCAAATGCAAAGCTGAGAAGTTTGCTCACTATGTTTCTGGGAGATTTTATGCTATTGGCCTCAGAATATGCTCAGAAGTATCAAAAACAGAATGAAGAACATAAAAGGCCAGAAGCTCAGTTACTGAGCTGAAAGAAGTTACTTACATATGAAAAAAAGCAAGAAAAATAAGCCATTTCTCCAGGCCACCTGATTTGAGAGGGCTTCATTACATTACCACAGATGTAGTCTGGAGCTGCTAGTATTTTTCTTCTATTATAAGCTGGGAAGAATCATTCTAAGAGTGCATGTATTTTGTCTCACTGTAAAGCCTCCTACAAATGAAATCAACTTCTTTCAGGAAAAAAAAAAAAAAGGAAAGAGAAAGCTTTTAGGATGTCACAGTATGTCACCATGTTATGTTATTAACTTATCTACTATGTCTTTATTGTACAATGTAATCAACATAGTTGCAAAGGCAGTCTTTATTCTGTAAAAAGAAATTATTTTTCTGCGAACATTGATAGATATGCAAGCAACCCAGGGAGGCGCCAGTTTTGGCTAGCAATATACGCTACCTTGAAGAGCTTTGGAGGACAAAATGTAGGCAGCTGTATTTGAAGGTGCCCAGTCTCACACTTCTGGCGAACATATGACCTCCTGTGATCCAGCCTTGCATTATTTATCAAGTATAACTAAACAACCACCATCCCTGGGAGTGTTCAAAACCATCTAGATAAGGCCCTTGGTGATATGCTTTAGTGATGGACCTGTCAGTCCTGGAATAAAAGTTGGACTTGATGATCTTAAAGGTGTTTCCAACTTAGTTGGTCCTATGATTCTATGATTCAGAGGTATTCAAGGAAGCTTAAAGCCACAATAAAATGTTATATTCTGCAGATACTTTATAGTCAAAAAATTGAGGACTGCAAGAAAAAACATCAGTTTACTGAAATGCCAGTGTTCCTTACCTGTATGTACATTCAATAATGCCCATATATGGTAGAGCGAACCTGTGTTAACATAATGACTTATTTTTGTTCGGTTTGCTATAATAAACTAATACACTGTTCTTATTCCAAACAATATCTTGACTTTCTGTATTTTAAACTTTTTTTTCTTTAACTAATCATCACAGGATCTCAAAAAGTATTTTAATTCTCTAGTGCATGCATGCAAAGTGTTGCTGTTCTTTCCCTGTTCATTTGAGATCTAATAGCCTATCTGCCCAAGCTGTGAAATGAAACCCTAGGTCTCCAATTAATAGTCAATCACATAAATCTTGAGATAGAGAAGAAGCACAAACACTTGCTCACTGTTTCATTTTTACATTATGCCTTAATTGTGATGACCTTTCCCCATGCACTGCCCTAGTATTGAAATCATGGACTGGAATGAATGCTTTTTATCTTTCCATTAAGTTGGCATAAAACTGCCATTTGAGTTGCTCTTTATGACAAATACCAAAAGCCAAATTCTGATCTCATGTACAGTGGTGTAAATTTAGAGTCTCTCTACTGAATTTCGTGTGATATTAAACTACTAATTAGTTGTCTGAATCACTGAGTCCCTCTTTAACATGTATACAGTGTGAAAAACAGAAGGAAGAGCAGATTTTAATAAAATTCAAGTTTTATATAGGCAATGTTGTTCTAGTACTTAATTACCTGTTAATCAGAAAAAGCAATTAAAGCTATTATTAAAAAATATAATGCCATTTCAAAAATCATGGAAGAGAGACACATTTACAGGATCATGAAATAAACATGGACCATCTGATGGGTTAAATAAACATGGATGAAATAAGCATTGAAATAAACATTGGATGAAATAAATATGACCATGAAATAAACATGGAATACTGACTCTGGAGAGAAAAGAGATCCAAGAAATCTTATCAATATTCAAGGATTGCCTCCTCTAAGCTTAAGAATAGCCTACCCTAATGAGCAGGAAGCCTGGCAAAAATATCAGGAGGCTTGTGTGGATGAACATGGAGCTCCTGGTAAAACCCAAACATGAAAAGATACAGAACTTTACAGTTCTGAATTCCCCAGTGTCAGAGAGATATGGAGCTACTGGAGAGAGGTCAGCAGAAAGACACTAAAATAATTAAGAAGCATCTCTTATATGAGGAAAGGCTGAGAGAGGGAACTGCTTTGTCTGGAGAAGACAAGACTCAGGGGGAAACTCACAAATGTGTATGACTATCTGAAGAGGGGCTGTAAAGAAGGTAGAGCCAAGTTCTGCACAAGTAGCTTCAAGAACAAAAGGCAATGAGCTCCAGCTGAAACATAGGAGGATACATTGGAACATAATGAAACTCATTTTTAGTGTAATGGTGACAGAGCAGCAGCAGAGGTTGCCCAAGGAGGTTGTGCATTCCTCAACATTGGAAATATTCAAAACCTCTCTGGACATTATTCAACTAGCTCTAGGTGCCTCTGCTTGAAGATGTGAGTTGGACCAGATAACCTCCAGTAGCCCCTCCCAACCTTAACCATTCTGTGATTTCAGTAGAGGATCTAGTTAATTTGATACAAAGCTCAGCAAAAATTCTATTATGAAATGTGAATAACAAGATATTTATCCATTGTCATGATTGAAAAATATTGAGCAAGTTATGTTAAAGACCTTGCCCAGTCTCACTCTACATATAACTTCTAAGGTCACATTTTGTTTTTGAAAACTTGTGTGACAGGTCAGGATTTTGGGGGTTTATTACTTGCTTGTTTCTGTCAGCACACCAACATTTGGACTGACGAACTTCTACACCCACTAAACCAAGCTTAAAATATGGAGTCAATGCTACAGTATTAACAGAGGCAACCTATGCAGAGCTTGTGCAAGGCTGAACTCAATGGTTTACCATTACAGTAAATGGAACATGAAATTCTGCTTCTAATCTTCAGGGGTTTTGCTGCCTTTTTTAAAAGGCTTCATTGCTTGGGTTAAGATTTGAGGTATTGTGAATAGTCTAAATTTAGTTTTAAAAAATTCTTGGTATTTCAAAACAGAGAGTTTTTTCATGTGACATGATGAAAGACACCAGTATAGGTTGAAAGTGCGAATGAAAGGGTACAATGCAAAGAAGAAAAAGCAAATTAAAAAAATATGTAGTTGAACTAAAGAAGTATGGTGCATCTTCAGTGGTGATTAACCTAAATGCATCTTGGAAGGAATAGGGTGTTTGAAAGTTTAGGTATTATTTTGACTAACATTCTTGGACCTAACAAAAGCAATAGAATCTGTTTATAGTATTTAGTTGGCAAAAAACAGATGTGTTCAAAAGAATTAAAGGGTAACTTGATTAAAGATTTTTTGAATGAGCTAATGCAACACAGAAAAACACAAGGTTTATGTGAATTCTACATATTCAAAAAGTAAGAAAAAAAGGGGAATTCTAAAAGTCAGAAGTCAGAAATAGCTTCTGTATTTGACATTTGATAATTCTTATGTCTAATATCATTAGGTAAAATCAGAGGTTTCTGTCAGTGTCTGAGACGCTTGAAGGTAGATTGGACCTGGAACATTTTCAGGGAGTAATCTTTCCTTTGAAATATCTTCCCTTTTCCAACAGATATGTGTTTAGGGGATTCCAGAATGAAAGCTGCATCTGAACCATTGCTTTTCTCATGCATTTATCTAATTCCTTCTTGAACACACAATTATTTCTGGTCTTCGCAGTATTTGGTTTCTATGGATATGTTCCAATTGCTAAATAAAAAATGTTCAGGAAGTGACACTTGAAGGAAGCTGTCATGGTTTGGCTTATGTCCTCTTAGCCTCATGAGTAGCTTGGTCACATCCCTACTACATAACACTTGGTCTTGTGGAGCTAAGCAGTCCCCCATGACACTAAGACAACTAATCTTGTGTTATCTTGGTAAAAAACATCTGTCAGTTGGGTTGTGTAATACGAGACACTTAATAAAGTAGTGACCTACAACACAAAACAGCAGGTATTCCTTGCTTTCCCCAGGTGTGGTGTGATGAGTAGGCAAAATGTTTCAAAACACAAATCTGTGCTGGGATAGGGTATGCAGTAGTTAGAATCAAACCACATAAAGCATCATGTATATCTTCTTTTGAGAACAGTATCTTCAGGAATCTTAAACTTCTAGGTTTTGTACAGAACCTGTTGCAACAGTCCCAGAGTTAGGCTAAAGCTGAGGCACAAGCAGCATAAGGAGCAGTTATCAGTGTCACCATTATGATATGGCTGTACAGTTATCAGTAAATAACATAGTTCAGAGGCCTTTCTCTGGCCCTGAAGGTTTAGTTCAAATGTTGTAATTTGCGGTATACCTTAGCTAGGCTGTCAAAACTCACCCCACATATGGAACACAGCCCATGTAAAAGACAAGTCCCTGAACAGCATGCAACAATTATCTGTGTGCCAGCTGGGACAACCTAAACCTGGAGAAGATCATCAACTACAATAGTGCAGACAGCTGCACGTCAGTACTTGAGTTCATGATCTTACTCTAGGTTAGTAGGCAGAGTCTATGCATTTGGAGTTGGTGTTATACAGGAAAAGTATTTCCTTTGTTCATTGAACCCACTAAGAATTAGCTTTGGTGGTTGTACTTCAGCTGTATATAGTTAGAAATACACAGCAAATTCCCTAAATCATCTTCTCCATAACCTTCACAAAACAAACAAAACTAGCCTTTCCCACTGTTTTCAAAGCTGAAAAGGTTTAACTATTTAATATTTCCCCTAAGCATCTTATTCTTTTCTCCTAGCTTTACAGTTTTTCATACAGATTTTTTTAGATAAGGTGACCTTGTGGAAACTGAGCTTAAAAGTTTTCTATGACAAGATGCTGCTAGTTGCAAGCTTTGATTTTTGAAAATACCAGAGATTTATGGCCTAGATCTAATAAAGTCTTTAAATGTACTTTTTAGCATCTCATTATTATTTTCAGATAATGAAGGCAGAGTTCTAATGAAGCTAATCTTATATCTAGAGGTAAACAAATACTTCAAGTTTTTCTTGGCTTGAGTCTGAAAATCCAGAACAAACCCACAAATGACTGCAGTGGTGGAGGAAATAAGGAAAAAACCTCCCTCTTCTACATCAATTTTAGAATTTTTTTCTTTTTTTACTTTCCAGGCTCCATCGGTATAATTTTTAGTATTTGACATTTAGTTGTTTTATTCAATGTTTCTCTTCCATCGAGTCAATGATGTAATTGTTAAAATCAGAAATGCTAGTTGACTACAATGAAAGTTGTTATAGCTTGTTATATAGCTGTTATAGCTTCTAAGTATCTGTACACACTGAAGAGTCAATGAAGGATTTATGTTTTTTTTATGTTGCTTTATAAATAAACTGTACCACAAGAACCAATCCAAAACCTGTTTCAGATTTTGTATTACAGCCAAGATTAGGTATCTCACACAACTCTGGCTACAACAGCATCATTCATCACCCACGAATGGACCAACTTGTCCATCTGAGCTGTCATGTTAGCAGATCCACAAAACTGTTTATCTGCATGGTCAGTGCTGCAGTTGCACTTCAGCAATATACTTATCTTCCAACTCTGTTAATGGAGCTGTTCAAACACCTTCTAAGGTCAAAGCTCATACTGTTCCCAAGGGAAACTCTAAAGAAGAGGGAAACTACTTGAAGACATATGAAGCACAGGGATTTTTCTACTGTATTTTTTAGCTGTAGGTAGCCTGGAGAGGAATCTGAGGCAATATTGAGCTTTGATTAAAGAATCATAGATCAGTTAGGTTAGCAGCTGCGTTAGGGTTTTTTTGTTTTTGTTTTTGTTTTTGTTTTTTTATCTAATAATAATATTAACACTATCAGGACAGAGAGGAGAATTGAAAGGGAGACTAGACCTGGTGTTAGGGATCACTGAAGAGGGACATGAAGAAGACGCAGGGAGTCAAAGGGATTTTAGTTAGACAGTATGAAGAATGTTGGAAATATCAGAAACAATGAAGTACAGAAGCCTGCTCCTCCACAGCATATCTGGTAAAGACTTTATTTGCCTTACTGAAGTGATTTTTATCTTTCAGGGACATCCTTTCTGGGTTTTCCACATTTCTGGGTCATGCTAACAGCCATCAGCATGCATTTTCTTGTGGACCTGAAGACAAAGTTGATCATTCCCATCACTGTTCTAGCTGCTTGCTAGCTGAAGCAGGAATAATAGGAATATTTAATTGGTATGTCAAAGTGCAAGAATATATCAAATTCCAGGAAGCCATAGGGCAAGTTTGGGTTATGTTTCTTAGGTGCTGTAAACTGTGTATTACAAAGACAAGAAAAGAATCACAGAGATTTAGCAGAGGTGAACATGATACCTGTAAGAAACATCTGTTTAGTGATATGCTGGTTTTAGCTTGTTACACTAAAGCATATCATAGAATCATAGAACACCAGGTTGGAAGGGACCTCAAGGATTATCTGGTCCAACCTTTCTTGGCAAAGCATGACTTTCATTAGATGTTCCAGCACCCTGTCCAGCCATGTCTTAAAAGTGTCCAGTACTGAGGAATCTGCCACTTTTCTGGAGAGCTTATTCCAATGGCCGATTGTTCACAGAGTGAATAATTTTCCTCTAGTGTCCAACTGGAATCTCCCCAGGAGTAACTTGTACCCACTACCCCTCATTTTTTCCATGTGGTTCCTTGTAAAAAAGGAGTCTGTCTTCTTTGTAGCCACACTTTAAGAACTGAAACATGGTGAGAAGTTCTCCCCTGAACCTTCTTTTCTCTACCCTTTATTCATGCGGCAGGCTTTGCTCATCTCCGTGGCCTTTCTCTGGATTATCTCCAGCTTGTCCACATATTTTTTGCATAGCAGGAAACAAAACTGAATGCAGTACTCTAGGTGTGGTCTGACAAACACTGAGTAGGATAATGAGATTTTTATTTATGCTGATGATGCCCTTGTTGATGTAACCCAGCATCCTGTTGGCTTTCTTTGCTGCAGCTGTACACTGTTCATTCATATAGAGCTTGCTGTTCACCAGGACTCTCTATATCTAGAAAAGGTGGCCAGAATACACTCAGGAAAGGACATAGCAACAGAGGATTTCTCGGAAGATGTGTAAGTGTGTGGACATTTACTACTTGATTATTCTATGAAAACTACTACTTTATGGTCTTTTTCACAGCTACTGAAGTACTCAGAAAGTCACAGCATCCTAGTGACGATAGAACGCACTCAACTGGACCTAATACTTGATACATTTTCTTCACTTTTCCTGTACTTTCAAATAGCTAGGGTTATAAATGAAGGCCTTATTCAACCACTAGTGCAAATACAATACTAATATGACCTACAGAACCCCTGTGATCAGACCCACAGGGTCTCCAGAATGTGTAATAGTTTTCCACGTAATTTGGAGAGGGAAAATCAAGTTAATTTGAACATTAAAGTTTGATATGTTAGTGTGGAATTGGTTTGAGTCTTTGCAAGCCAGACTCTCATATAATGGGCAACTCACTTTCTCAACCTCTATTTGCTTAAGATCTTGTATTCATCCTTGGCAGCTCTCCAGTTTTGCAAACTATCCCACCAAGCCTCTGATCCCAGTGGGATCATAGCATTGCAACTGCATGCAGACCTCCAGTTCCTCATGTTTGGTCTCCATGCTGCATGCAGCACTGTACAAGCATTTCAAAGGCACTCTGTCATTCAGTCAGGATGTACCACTTTCTACAATGTCAAGATTCTGAGGTTTCTTTTGTCTATATCACCCTACACCCTTTGCTTGCCAGCCCAGTCCATGACTTCTTTCCTTGACTGGACCATCATCTCACTTTGCAGTTGCACCCATTAGGGGAATCACGATCATCACTGGGGCAATTTGTAAGTCAAAGTGATATTGAAATTTCCAGACCTAAACTACATTTCTGTCTAGAGAAGACAATAACAAAATTATTTCAGTGATGTCTTTCAACTCCATATTTACTACAGTTCTAGTGGAAATGAATTTTATTCAGTGGTAGCTAACAGTACCTTCTTGGAGGTTGTTCTCTACCTAAAACTTTCTAGGTCTGTAGGCAACACAACCCCTTACATTTTCCTTGTTAAAAGTACATAGCAGTTATGCCCTTACTTTTCTAAAGTACTTGCTGATTTTTTGGAGGGACTGTAAGGTGATAGCGATGTGAAATTCAGAAGTGAACATGATTCTTTGTTGTATAAGTGATGAATTCAGAGACCATAGATGACAACAAACAGGGTTTTTCAGGGATCTCTGTATATGTATGTGAATACTTGAGTATTGTGATCTGTATTCTAATGAGGGATGTTGAAAAGTGGGGCACTAGTACAGAGTTATTTCTAGAGTGTATCTGCCTCCTTAGTTATTTAAAAGATGTTTCATGGATGGATGGATATAAAGGTACAATCTGTGATGATCCTGGAGTATCTGATATATTTTTAGTAGTTAGAAGAAAAGAAAGGATGTTGATTTCATTTGAAGAGAGCATGTAATCTTCAAATGTCATACAAACAGGTACAGAAGAAGATAAAATGGGTAACCTGGGAAAAATTTACTCTTAACTATAAACTCCTTGGACACCATTGTTACAAATTTCATTTAAAGTACAATGAAAAAAAATATTCCAAAGAACAACAAGCTATTATTTCTTGTAAAAACCATATATCTCTTGCTGTGTACCTACAATACTATTGAGCATTCATGGACTGTCAAGATGCCTTCATCTGGATATAATAGATATCATTACAGTTATCTAGCTAAATTAAACTACACTTCCAACCTTGTTCTCCACAAACTGAAAGAGATTTTTGACCTAAAGGTTATTTTCATATGTGACTGGGAAACAGACTGTATAAATAGCAGCAGTGCTTATTGTTGTACTGGTTACCTTTAACTGGGACAGTGTCAATAAGGTTGTTCATGCAAAGGACAATTTTCATTAGTGTTCCTAGAAACTTAGGAAATTTTGGTAATATCCCTGAACAAAGCCCACCTGCCATGTTACAGGCTGGTTCAGTCATGAATGGACATAGAAAAGAACATTTCAAAGCTAGTGAAAAAGACGAGCTATGTAATTTGTAATTTAAGCTGCAGAAAGGACAAGCTTATAGCAAATTTCCTGTGGAAGATTTTATTTATTACTTTGAATAATCCTACTCAGTTAAAAACAGGGTTATATCTTTTAACAGAAAAATGAAAAAGATCCTGCAACATTTATAATCCCTTCTAAAATGCTCAGCATTTCTGCCTGATCAGCCCATTTTTTTTATCCTTGTTCCACTTCTACAGCATTAATCTTCTTGGAGTAACTGTTCACTTGCTAAATATATCATCAGTGAAAGATAACTATAATATATGACAAATGCACCTTGAGAAGAATTCATTATAGACACCAATCTGACATCACAGGATAGTGATGTGCTAGCACCATCTCTTTTCCCAGAACAGGTTGTGAAATCAGACTTTAAGATAATTGCATGTCTTATCTAAAATTCTCTCACCTAAATTGATACTCTATAGATGACTACTGAACTGTTGCTCCAAAGCCACAATTCTAAAGTAACCTCAAGTGCAAAAGAGGTTTAGTGGCTCTGTATTAGAAGTTAATGTAAATATACAAGTTTAAAATCTCTTTAGCACTGAATCTGTTATCTTAATTATTTTTTCTTATCCAAGTAAGCATTAAGTTTGCAAACCAAAGTCTCAGAAGGTATGTCATCCTGCCAACTTTGGTTTTTTACTTCTTGTCATTTTGCCTGAGAGAAGAGAAAGAATGTTTTTTTGCAGGTCCCTCAGTTCACAGGGTTGTTATGACCCCTCATTAAAACGTTTTCTGTCACAGTTGTCATGGAGAAAATGAAGTCTACTTGTGCTGGCTTTCAGTGACAGAAAATTTTCATCTTTCTGGATCTAACTCTGTTAACCGCAAACTAGGGCAATTTTAGGTGAAGCAGATAAAATACTGAACTCCGCTAATGCTACAAAAATATTTGAAAGGTTAGATACCATTTAAAAACGTTTACTTTCTCTTTTCTGTTTTTTTGGTTTTGTTTTTTTTTAAAATAATCTGGTCCACATCTCAGCACATATTCAAATCAGTAATGTTTTCTGTTGTGATTGTTAAAATAGAAAATAATTCAGATATGTCAAATTATATAACAGTCAAAGCAATTATTTATAGGAATTCTGTGCTGCAGGAAATGCCAGCAGTGGGAATGGAAATGTCTTCATAGCAGTAGTTCCTTTTCTGTACAAAATATTGTTCCTCCAAAGCAAGGAGACTTGTTCATTTGAAATGCTGCTTTACAGTTCAATTTAATCTGCATCTGATGTAAACATTAGTTGAGCTAAAATGTAATGGATTAATTATTTGCTGAAAAATGCATGGAGTCTAATATTAATTCAATATTATTGCAGTTAAAGTTATTGCAGGGAACTTCTGCTGTCTTTTTCCAAAGGGTGTTTTTTTCTGTCAATTGTTCTGCAGGACTCAGGTGTATGTTGTTAAAAGTCACATGAAAATGTATTTTATTTCAAAGCTTTAAAATTTTCAAAACTTTTAAAATTTTAAAACTTTAAAAACTATCAAGAAGTGACATTTTCAACAGTGAAAAATTTTGACTGAGAAGTTGGTACTAGCTTCATTTTCAAAGTGTAATGCACTTCTAATCATTCCTACTCTAAGCCCAAAAGTTGAAAGGTAAAAATCAGTTGCCGCTTTTGAATACAGTTAAGCCTTTGTTTTAGCAATCCACAAGTGCTATTTTGTACAGCTTAGTTTATGGTTGTGAAAGAAAGTGTACACCATAAACCCTCACACCTTGAGCATATTTAGAAAGTATGTCTATTGTGAGACAATCTAACACGCTAGGCCCAAAAGTGTCTCCTTATCATACTTTCCATTCTTCCCTCTATGCAATTGTCTGCTGAAGGCAAAAGTAGTGCAAAGATCTTGTAAATACTGTCTTCACTGTCCCTCAAAGGCCATCAAGGAACCTTCTTATTTCTCTGCAAGCACTTCCATATTGCAACTAATAGCATATTTGTGGAGAAGAGCTTAAAAGAAGCTTGTAATCCCACTCCTTCTAGTGGGAGTTGTCTGAAAAGTGATCAACATTCTTAGTTTTCCTGAATATCAGGGCAAGAGAAGGACTCAATTACACAGGGGCTTGAAGTTCAATGTTGTTTTAATCCTTACTCTGATTCTGAGGTAAAGTCACTGTCCAGTCTTTCGCCTTGAGCACAAAATCTAATATTGAGGAAGGACTTTAACATTTCATTCCAAGATGAATGCTGTCCAAGAAGTGTTCAACAGATGTTATTTTCCTTGTAGTCTTTTCTCCATAGCCTTGTTAACACAAGAGATTGAATTTGTACCTCAGGGACTCAAACTTTATTACGGAACTGTAGGTAAAGTTCTTTTTTTTATCAAATAAAAAATGACAAAGAAATGCCCTAACTTGTAGCTGTAAAGGACAACATCAGAGAAGAAAGCAGAATGAAATTTTGGATCATCTTAATCAAATTATACCCATGTATGTTTGAAAGAGATATACTACCCTCAGTTTACTGCAGGTGTGTCACTGTTAGCAGATGCATAGTACTTTGCTCAACAAGAAAAAAAAGGCAAAAGAGAAAAAATGTTAGATATTAAATAAGTATTTCTCAGAGTATCACAATTGTAACAGCTGATCTCCTCCATCCTCAAGCCTCACAAAAAAATTATTTCCATCAGTTGAAATGTAGTATTCAAGAATATTTTACTGTGGCAGCTTAATCTATTGTACTACTACAGGAAAGGAATTGACACAGTGATGGTCTTTACTGTCTGTGGGTTATTGTGTTCTCTATAGAAGTTCAGCTGAGCCAGGCAATATGTAGATCAATATTGGTCGAAGATCCATCCATAGCTTTTAAAACAGCTAACAATAAATAAAAGGTTGTATCTGACTTGTATCTTGGTTGTATCTTGCAGTGCTTCCCTAAACAGTTCTATTTCTTCCCTTTTCCGGACTCCTGATTTTTCACATTGCATATGCTTTATTTTGAGCACTCTGTCAATGAATCCCAAGCATAGACTAAACTACAATCTTGATGTTAGAACTGAACTTAACATAAAACGTAGAAATCAGTTGACATGGTTCAGAGGCCATAGAGCACTTAGGATCTGATAAAAAAGTAAGCTATTCTGCATTTAAAGAATCTTAGTGAAAAATCTAAGATCTCTTAAGAAGGAATAATGTAGATTCAAAATATAATGATTGTATGTGACCTAAGGCAGGAAAAAAAATCCAGTAATCAATTTACTACTATCTGAAGAACAATCTGTAAATGATAACATTTGTACATCATTCAAAAAAAGATCTTTTCTATGTAAAATAAGCCAATTCACAGGTAATGACTTTTTGCAGATACCACATATGCATTTCTGAGAACACAGAGTGAGCTATTAACATCCCCTTTTCAAACCATGAAGTCCATGTCCAATTTCTCTCAATTTGTTTGTTGCCTGGAAAACTACCAAATACTCTGAGTGACGCCAATAGAACGCAGAATAAAAAATTCAAGGAACGTAAGAATGTTCAGTTTTGCCAGACTTCTACCATCATTATAATATTCTTGTATTCTTCTAAGAGGGGAGAAAAGCAAAGGGTAATGTGTGAGATAATCAGCATCAAGAGAGTTCACTGAGCAGGATATCAGCAGTTGCTAAAATGAAAGCTGTTAATGTTTTGCTGTTTAAAAGGAGTGCCTGATTTGTTCTACCAACATAGAACCTTATGTTTCCAAAGCGCTTCCCAGCCAGGAAAATGAAAATCCAGTGTGACACCTGTCTTCTGCAGTAAGACTATAGATATGTTGCATGAAGATTTAAGACGTATCTTTGTATTTTAAAAGATCTAGATATTCAACAGGTGCTTCCCATCTGATCTCAGTCATAACAAAGTTGAAATTGCCCATTAAAAAAGTACTTAATTTTCTATCTGAGTAACTGCAATATTAGTCTGATTAATCTCCATATAGCTTCTCTCATTAATTACTTCATGTATTCCATAGAATACATAATGGGATATTATTTTGCCATTTGACATAACTGTTAGACAGAATGTTCTCTCTTACCTGCAGACTGAAATAGAGAAAGAATTTCCTGGATGGCTTTATTCTAGGAGTCATCAATAGCATGCAGACTTCTCATAACTCTAGCTCACTGATATTGACCACTTCTGGCCACTAATGACTGATCCCAAAAAGCTAATCAAGCTCCACAAAGCCTGGTATGAGTTCCATCCTTGGCGGCTACTCAGTTGTTTTTGCAACAATACTTCAATGCATCTGAGCATTGAAAAATTATTTCTCCAAATTCTGGCTGCACCTCAGCCATCTCAAATTCCTAAAGGGGCATTTACATGAGAGAACAAAAAAGACATTTCCTTTATAACACAGAATCAAACTGTCATTTCCTAGCTGAAAATCAAAATCTTTTTACTGATTCACTGTTGAGTGTAGCAAGGAAACAGCTGAATAAGTTCCCCCCACAGACACACACATTCAACCTGTCATACAAGCGTACTGGTGGTGTTCCTTGTCAGAACAGGCACATTCTTATCACTTAGCATCTGTTTCCTTTTTTCTCAGACTTGTTTACCAGCATTTTCATTGAGAAGCTTCCTTACAGAGGATAATTTTTTTTTTTTTTTTAATATCTCATTCATTCACAGTGAAGTTACACCTCCCAGCTGCAGCTATTTTAATAGCTCTAAGTGTTAGGTATATAATTTTGTTGTGTGACTCATGTCCTACCAAATGTTGAGCTGAAGTGCAGTACAAAACTTCTGCAATCAAAGCTGTTTATAGTGACAGTTAATTTAAACAATATTATTTTAATTCATGTTGCTTCATAAACTTTGGCAATAAAAGGACAATGTTATAAGTATTTTTCATTTCAGCCTAAAAATGAAGAGATTATTTTATTAAATAATAATTCACATCAATATGATATTGTTATTCTAGCTAGTTAAAATGTAAGATGATTATAAATACAAAAAAGTCTAGATGAAAAAGGCTCACACTGGGTTTGTAAAGGTTGAAATGAAATTGCTATTTCTAGGAGTTTCCATGGAAACTACATTCCTAAGCAAACCTCTGTACAAAAAGAAGAGATTTTCTTCTTCACGTTGTGGTTGTTGTTGTTGCTAAGTGTTGTTGAGAAAATCCACATTATCATCATTATAATATGTGGCCAAATGAAATGACATGCTGGTTGAATAATGCATCACATAAAAATATTGTGCTCACTTGCAGAATATTTTAGAAATGAAAGTTCAGGCATCTGTGTGACCTTAAGATTTAGAGGTGTAGAATTTTTTAGATTTAACATTGCCATTATGCTTAAAATGAATCAACATGATTAAAAACCAAAATTACTCTGAACAAACCCAGCAGGTTGCCTAATTTTTACATTAAATACATACTTGATAATCTTAGTAAATAAATAATTAATTTGTTTCAATTATTTTTTTAGATGATCAGCTAGTCTTATTATTGAGAGCGTTATTGAGAGTACCCTTCTATTCTTTAAGCTTTTACTTAGAGTCGAATATAGGAATTTACAGCTGCCATAGACAGTTTCACAATTTGAGAACAGACAAAAGTCTTTCCATAGTAAAGTTGAAAAGTAGGACAAGCTTTTCTTTCAAACCAAAGCAGAAAGTTTTTGAATGAAAGATATATGCCAGATTCCAGATTCTCTATGTTCACAAACCAGTTTTGATCATCTTTCTGTTTCTGCAGCTGTCCAAACCAGCCTTCAAGGTTTCTGAAGATTTAGATAATTCCACAATGAAACCCTATATGTAGAGTGCTTAACACTGACAAGGAGTTATACAAGCCCATCATATAAAACCATAAGAGGGTTTATGTGAGTCAGATGTAGAAAACAAGAGGATAGGCAAAACAGAACAATATCAGTTTAAGTTAATTTAAGAATACAATGTCTTTTTTTTTCCCCCTGGGACTTCTACAGAAAAGAAAATATTACATTTTTTTAATTTACTCTGTTATAAAGATATTAAACTGAAATTCATGTCTATTTTTTATCAGTTCGTATTACCACTACTTAGAAATTACTTACACTTCATTGGAAAAATGGCAAAATATCTGTGACTATGAATTAGTAACACAATGTGTTGTGATTTTGATATGATATTCCAAACATATTGATTGTAAGGTGGGTTTTTTTTTCCTGAAGCAGTTATATACTATAGTGAAGCTTTAAATATTTAATTAAAACTCCTGTATTAATAAAAAATGATTCAGTAAGTCACCAAATGCAAAATTCTACAATGATGCCTCTATAAATTATTTAGTAACCTCAAGAGTGTTGGCTTTAATAAATTAAATTCAAGGACATCTGGTCAACAGATTTACAAAAACCTAAAAATGTAATTCTTTTTATCAATGCAGCAGTCTGGGCTCTTGTATTTCACCATGAGCACCTCCAAATTTACTTGATACCTTTGTTTTCAGAAATGCTTGAATTCAGGAGGCTAAATTAATTATATGAAGATGAAATTATGAAAATAACTCAGCAATTAAAATGTATAGGCTAATATCTATCCTTTTTAAATATTAAATAACTGGTTATTTAGCCAAAATCAACTTTTTCTTCTTCCTGAAGTTAGCTAAACATCTGCTATTTTTTTTTTTGGCTTCTAACCGACTCACAGAGTACTTAGCTCTAGAATATGTAGGGATTTTTACTTCTGATTCCTGCCATGAGGTTCCCTTTTCCATATTGTACACTTTGGACTTCTGATATACAAACTCTTTTTAAATTAATTTTTACAGTCTCCCTACTTTAATCTATTTTCAAACTGTCCACAAATCATACCCAGTACAGCAGTCTAAGTGGCTATTTGTATTAGTTGCTTCTATTTTACTCTAGTTAAGTCAATGAATAAATGTGAGCACATATTCAATAAAAGGAGAGTTGATTTTGTTTGTTTGTTGTTTTAAAAATCCACACACTGAATACCCATAACAAGTTGTTAAATGAGGATTTTGAATCTTCCTCTTCAGTTCCCATGGTAATTGTCTTTTAACTCTCAGAATGGAGAGCTCTGGCAATCTATACTATACACTTTAAAAACCTGTTTTCTCAAGTATTGTTCATATTCAATAAAATGGGAGAATAGTCATTTAAAGTTATTTTTGAAAGACATTTTCCAGCAACAATAGTACATCCAAGAGCAAAGAACTTCCTGTTGTGTGTTTTATATACAAAAGCCCCTCCACAGTTTAATCACTATCCTTTATTAGAATTTAATCAATTGTGCTGATTCAATAGGCTTTGTATCTCAATGTTTCAGCTACACACCTAATTTTTTATTATTGTTATGTTGTTGAAGAATAACCTAATAAGATAGCTTCAAGATCTGAGTTTTCATTTATACAGCATCTGAAAGAAGTGATCAAATTTCCTAAAGACTTAACAGAATCTAGCTCAGTGTGTAGACTGATAAACATGGAGGTCCCAGTAATGTCAAATATATTTAAAGTTTCAGGATAACTGAGGAACTAGTGGATTTTCAGCAGCTATGTGTTGGCACGGGAGTCACGGACAACTCTGAGATGATCAATGTGATCAAGCGAATGCCATTTTATTAGACAAAGTGTCAACGTTATATAGAGATTCTTAGCACAGCTACAGTGATTTGGCAACTGTTGATTGGGCATCTTAACCCTTAACAATGCTAGGATTGGATAACACCGTCCTGGGAACTCGAGCCCCAGAAATTCTCAGCTCCCCCTCTCCTCCGCCTACCTCTGAGTTCTTACAGCTGGTGTTTCTTTTACTCCCTAATCCATGGCCTTCAGTTTATCTCGACTCCGTTTCTGTTCTCAGGCAGGCTGCCTTACACCAAGGTCTCTGGATTGCTCACAAAATGTCCATTGTCAGACAGCCTGTCCACAGTTATGCATGTCTCTTCTTGCTTTCTTGCTATTTTTTTTAATGCTTACAGGAAGTATAAAGCAGAATTGTGCACGTGAGAGCACAAGAATCACCTGCTGAGCAACAAGTGACCTCATCAGAAAGGTTTATTTTCAAATATAATATGTGGAAAAAAAACCCAAAACCCACATCAGGTCACAGAGTTCACTCATATTTGAAAATTTAACCCTTTCATGTCAGGAGAGCTTTTACTTGCAGCAATCTATGAAATGCAAGTGTATTGCTACCACTGAATGTTTTAAAGAAAATACACAATACTGATGGTTGCTTAACATCGGTATACCTTCCACACCACCTTTGTCTCATAATTATTCAACTGCCTTTGACAATGAACATGCCATGTGCAAACGAATCATGACAAAGTTCCAAAAGAAGCAGGATTAGATAAATGGCTACAGTGACAGCAGCAGTGATTTACTTCATTGCTCCTAAAATAAAGCATATTAAAAATGAAAATGCTGAATTTTTCAAAAGCCTAGAACTTTAAAATGTCTATTCAGTAAGTGCCCATGGCTAAGAATTTAGCATATAAGGGTAGTTCCATGATGTAATCTCACCACTACATGATTAAATACACATGTTCAATGAAACAGAGGACAAAACTTTTCTCCCCTCAAAACCAGTGATAAAACTACTTCATCAAGGCAAGAATTTTCTGTGTATTTTTGGCTGTGCAAATCAAAGGGGTTTTATGTCAATCCTTCAGGTCTAAAAGCACCCATCAGCATTTCCACTTGTTTTCCCAGTGTCTCATGGAATATGACTGCATAAAAAAATTGAGATTTATTTCCCAAATTTATTCCAGATTCCTGTGGTTGTGCTTCTCTTTTGTGTGATCTTTGAGTTCATAGTGGAACAAAATCCCAAGTCCTTTTTTTTTTGAATTATAATGTGTCTAGGGAATGCCATTGGTGTTTACTAGGGAGGAGGTCAGGGTACTGGATATTCTGTCCTTGGTTAAGCTACACTAAAGTAAGTATTTAAAAGGAATGGATACAGGCCCATGTAACACAGTCTGTGGCAACTTCTTCACATTTTGCCTCCATTGGAGCAATGCAAGAACAGTACTAGTGCTCCTTTAATTTGGGAGGAGTCCTTAACTATTTTGTCTTCAATACTTTCAAGGATGCAAAACCTAAGAAATGGATTTTAAGAAGTCACTGTAATCAGTTTATCAATTTACCTCTTACCCTTTGGTTTAGGAAGAAGAAAAAGAAAGCAGGCATAAATCAGTGTTTTAAGTGCAGTTCTAATTCTGAAAGCAGTTTTTCTAATGGGATCCAGTCACTGCTAATAATTCTGACTGATTTACCCATTAGCTTTATTATAAGCATTAGCTTTCCTTTGCTAACAACAAAAAGAAAAAAATGCTATCTAAATCATTGAACAATAAAGTTAGCTTTTTCTTTTGGCCAGTTAGGCTTTCATAATTTCTATTACATTTGACTGAAATCAACTTTTGTTTTAAATCAGAACACACCACAGTTAATAAGCAGAACTTTTACACTTGTATACAAGTGAATCTCTAACAACAACTGATAACTACTTTGTTGCAGTCTGGAATGTATAAAAAATTCTGCATTCGTCTTTGGAGTCATAATGTGGTCTTATAAAGTATTGTTAGGGGTAAATTCATTCATACATTATTCTTAATCACTAAATAAAATCTGATTGTGCACGATGAACTCCTGTTGACTGCACTGTCAGTATTCCAAGACACAGTAACGACAGAATGCATCACTGTCTGGCCAATCAGAGTAAACTGGTGGGCCTAGCCTCAATTTTTCCTCTTTGATTCTCCAATGAGCATCCTCTTCTAGGTGAAACAGAGATCTTTCAGTCCCTCCTGGCCAGAAAAGTGGAAATTGCCAAGCAGAAGAATGCATATTTATTTAATAGCTAAATCAGCTTAAATAAAATTGCTGTCCCACATAGACTTTGTGTACTATGAGTTGTGATGAGTGCTTTAAAGTTCCATACAATAATTAGATCAAGGTCAATGAGATTTTTAACATATCATGCTGGCATTTTTGAAGACCATGTGATTTTGGCAGATCCAAATGCAAAAATATAATTTTGTTCTGTGTCTGACCTATTGTTTAATCTCAATTGTTCTAGGCATGAGCCACAATTTCAATAAACAGCTTTGTGTGTTTAGATCACTTGCAGCATATGCACAGAGTCCAACACATCTGGGACAGATTCACTTCATGTAAACAATAGGATTTGTCTGCAGACACAACAGTCATTCATCCAGAGAACCATTAAATCACTAGATAGAACAGTAGTGTAGCACATTTTTGCAAAAGGTGGTGGCTTCCTACCAAAATCAGGAGGATAGCGGATCTGGGTTTGCAGTTGTGGTTTTCAAAATAATTAAATGGGCTCTTCATAATGGAGAAAGTTTGTCTGTGGAAAACAAGCTATTAACAAAGTGACAAAACAGCCCATTGTCTAACTCGGCTTTCTTCTCAGATGCATTATGGTAATTTCATACAATGTACTTAGGATGCTGAATGGGAAAACTGAGCTGTAATATCCATGCACAGGGCTTAATAAGGACTACACTGTAGGCTGACAAGGCAGATTATGATGACCACTGCAAGAAGACAATGACATGTAAGTTAAGAACAGGTTTGCGAATGCTGCTCCAATTCTATGTTGTTAAGATGGGAATATAAAATAACACTTTTGCTATTCAATGCAGTTCTGTAGCATAAACACTTTCTATTTGTAAATTGAAGGTGGGTAAGATCTCTTTAAAAGAAGTAGCTGTTTCACTAATCAGAGGGTTACATTTTAAGGAAACATGAACTAGAAAACAGAAATGAAGGGCTGAATCCCTTATGTGTTGGTATCCAGTATGACATGGTTTAACACTCTAAATCACACTAGATGGAAATCTGAGAAGTGCAAAGCTGTTAAGTGTCTTAATTTACAACTACTAATTTTCAGCAGTTACAATGGTTCATAACTTAGAATACACATATTTTTTCTAAACTTTTAAATAATAAAAGTAACTTAAGAAAAACCAAAACCCACAAAGAGAAGAAAACAAAATGTAGTGTTTAAGTTACGTTCAGGAAACAATAGCCCCTTGTAATTTGTAAGGAAATACATTTAACTCTGAGGCCTAAACATCAAAGAGAGAATTAAGAAGTGAGAACGTAATTCAGGAGAAAATTAGAATTTCCAGAAACATTCATATATTCAAAGAACTATTAAACTTTCTTTGTAGAAGTAACAAATAATTTTTTAAATACTTCATAAGGCAGATCTAACACAGTTAAAATGGCAAACAATAAGTGAAAAAAGTCAGGGAGAGCTTTGAAACTTTTAATTTGTGCAGTGACTTTTTTTGAGCTTACAATAAATGATAAATATCATCTGCACAGAACTGACAAAGGATCTATATTTTGAGCAGAGATTATTGATTATAAAGTTCAGGGAAAATCTTAAATGCTTAGAAAAAAGACTTGAAGGGAGGAAAGCAGGATAGATTATTTTTTCTAGACAGTTCATTTGATTATACTTTAAATCATGTATAAGTCAATTAAAAAGAAACAATATCTTCTCAGCTATCATATTTTTATAAAATATCAATATTCAGAAAATCTTGGGTTTTTTTCAAACATTGTTCCTTCAACATAAAATATCATTTCCTCTAACTACACAAACTTTCTAGTGAGTGGATACACCCATTAGTCTACTTTTCCTTCTATATTAAAACAGGTTAACAATTTATACTGTATGTGTTTTGTTTCAGAGACTTTCTTTGAATGGTTTTCTTCTGGTTTTATTCACATATCATTATTATCATATAAGTTTACTTGTTTAAGAACTTGAAAAGAAAAAATAAGGGAACTGAGTTTGACCTTAACTCATGGCAATCTTCTCTGGAGATTCTAACCTGCCCTGGAAGACACCATTTAGTTTATGTGAAAAAAGATGTGGCAGTCAACCATAGAGACTACATAGCAGTGAAATCTTTATTTAGAGATTTTACTTTAACACTGATTAGGTATTTTAAAAAAAAAACAAAACAGATGATGAATCAAAAAAAACCCCATAACACAATGAAATGCTCTCTGCTAGCCAAAAGAAACTCTCTTTTTCTAATTTTATCTTGAATTAATATTAATTTTTTTTTTTTTAAATACTGCTATTACAACTTTTTTTATCTTTACCATTTTATTTTCTTATAATACACAGGTAACTTAAAATCTGCTTCCATCTTTATCAGAGTCACAGTATCTTCCTTTGCTATCCCTAAAAGGCCTATTTTTGCACTTTCAAAAAAGAGAAATAAACTATGTGTTTAAATCAAATTTAAAGAGAATATCATAATATATGTATAGCAGAATGTGACAGCTGGAGCCAAACTATGCATTAATGCCTTATGCAAAATAGTGGGGATTTAAAATAGAATCTGCAAAAGTTTTATACTCTATTTCATTTTGCTAAGCAACAGGTATTGATGAAGTCCTATTATAAACTATTAGGTTCGGATCACAGACAATGAGAAAGAAGTACCAAAATTTACCAGACAAGTCTTTCTAAACATCACTAGTTCTCATTACTGGAGGAAATTAAAGAATAAGTCAGACTATTTAAAAAAGTTTCAATATCTCCATTTTCACAAATTAGTTCAAACAGTTACAAATAGTTCTGTAAAATAAGAATTGCAGACAAGTGGGTATCCAAAGCCTATGAATTTGTAATTTTTTAACCTTGTACCTTGGGCAGTTATGTAAAAATCTCACCTTTAATCAGCAGTTCAAAAACAGTTCAAAACCAAAATGAATAGTTTTGTGGGAAGCTAATGAGAAGGTGAGGATTTTAATCATTATTGAAGCAGAGCCAGGAAATACTATGTTGCCAAAAAAACCCATAGTCTAGGCAACACATAGCTGTGCTGTAAACTGTAGTTTGTAGTATTTTATTTATAATCAATCAGTATCTGGTGTTGGAGGCATAAACCTCAGCTGGCTGCAGTGCAAACAATGCAGAAAAAGGAAATAACACTAGATAAAGTAGCAATACAAATCGTGTCATGTGCAGGAATCAAGAAAAAGAGCTCTTGCCTTAACTTCTACTGGGATTTGCCAGAAGTTTGATCTCAGCTGTAATGCCAAGAGTTCCCAGAGCTTTTAATAGGCAACTTTTCTTTCCAAAAGAATTGATCTAAACACATCTTGCCTGTATCATATAGGTTTGCATTTCAGTGACAGTTTGAACTGAATTTGGTTCATCAGGGACAAACCCCCCCCAAAAAGTGTAAGAAAGCTCTTTTATGGCAAAGATGTCAATCCTGACATTCTTCAAAGTGGGTCTTTCCTGACACAGTCAGAATAGATTATTGTTTTTTCTGCATGGCATATTTGGAGAGAGTGAATTATTGAAAAATCAGGCAGAGATCTACTTGAAAATAGCATAGGAGCTATTTAGGAACAATATTGTAGTTTGATCAGACTAATGCCATAGCTAGTATACCCTTACAAATATCAGCCCTTGTACTGTTCTTACTGCTATTCTTTTTTTTTCTATCATTTTACCATATATTTGGTAGTGTTAATGGTGTTTCTTAATATATAATTAATCAGTCAAGTTATTTTGTATAGACTGTGTTGTGACTGTGGGCCTTCCCCAAGATCTGATTGCTCAGACTGCTGAGGACTGTCTAGACTTCAGGCACTTCACCTACCACCCCAGTTCGCATCCTGTGTAAATGCTGCCTTTCCCAGTTTTAGCTTAAATATTCCTTCCAAGAGTCCATTAGCCAAATGAAAGAGGAAAGCAGATGAGCAAATATGCAGTATGTACACACATGTAGTCTACAAACATTATTTTAAACCATTACACTTGCATGCATTTGTAAGGGACAAGAAGCTTAAATCAACACAGAATCATAGTAATTCTTGTAGTTTAGCCTTTATTCCTTCTTAGCTCAGGCAACAAGATTCCCTCTGTGTTATAAAGCTTCTGCAAATATTTCTCCTCTCTTGATAAATAGAGATTAAAAAGACCCTGGTCTGTCTCCTGCTTTGTTTTTAAGCTTGCAGCCTCCTCTTCCAAGTGACTTTCTACAAAGAACCTCCAAAATGCTACCAGGAAACTTTACAGTGAGACATTTTCTGATAAAACAATTCTTTTTCTTAGACAGCTAGTTTTAGAGTGAGTGCTACTGTTTCATTTGCCCTTTGCAATTACCCTTTGGGACTTTCAGCCCAAATTAGAGATTAAAAACACTACTCTTTAGGTGAATTTTCCCATTGAGCAAAATCACAGCATTAATTTCCTTAGCTTTATTCATTTTCTCAACCTTTAGAAGAATTTTGCTCGTCAGCAAAGGTCTCATTACGGACAACAGAAACAGAAAATGACGTTTGAAAGAAAGTATTACCTCAACCATATAATACTGGGATGAATCATAGAATCAAATCATAGAATAGTTAGGGTTGGAAAGGACCTTAAGATCATCTAGTTCCAACCCCCCTGCCATAAGCAGGAACACCCCACAATAAACCATGTCACCCAAGGCTTCATCCAACCTGGCCTTGAACAGTGCCAGGGATGGAGCACTCACAACCTCCCTAGGCAGCCCTTTCCAGTGTCTCACCACCCTTAAAGAATTTCTTCCTTATATCCAGTCTAAACCTCTCCTGTTTAAGTTTGAACCCATTACCCCTTGTCCTGTCACTACAGTTCCTAATGAAGAGTCCCTTTACTCAAGATGCTGTTCTCTTCACTGATTACTAAGGGACAACACTGTCTTAAAAACCTAACCTGGAGATGTGAGATTTATAGATTTAAATAAATTTATTTTTAATTGCAGGGAAAACAGCATTAACAATTTAGTTCCCAAATTTTACATGTTAGCATTTAATATTTCATTTTGCAATTTTTAAAGTAAAAATTCCAGGCTTTTCTGATGGAATTTTTGGGTTTTTTTTAGAGTGAAAAAAAAAAAAAAAAAAGGTTATTTTTTTACAAAAAGANCAGCATTAACAATTTAGTTCCCAAATTTTACATGTTAGCATTTAATATTTCATTTTGCAATTTTTAAAGTAAAAATTCCAGGCTTTTCTGATGGAATTTTTGGGTTTTTTTTAGAGTGAAAAAAAAAAAAAAAGTTGATGATTCTATTCCAAAAAGTAACATTTTTCAAAGTCTCAGAGGATCTCAAAGGATGTGAAAAGGGTCTCAGAGGATCTCAAAGGATGATCTCAGATCATCTCAAAGGATGTGAAACCATTTCATGCCAGAACTGCCAGTTAAGGTGTGGGATGGGCAATGAGGGGTGGAATGTGGGGTGCCTTAAGGAGTCTTTAACAGGTATTAGGCTAGCCCTGCAAGGCAACTAACATGGATCAGCTGTCCTGCCGCAGGCAGCCAGATCTGCTTTTGTATTGTACTCCTTAGAGTGTGGCTCACCATAGAGGGTGGTGGCCTGGTTTTCCACTCAGGACATGGCCAGCAACATTCTTTCTGCCAGCAAGAGTAGTGAAGTCGGTGCCTAAGGGTTTTATGAAGACTCCTGGATTGGTACAATGGAATTTGTCTGCTGACCATCCTCACCCTTGTCCTTCCATATACCTCTCCCTTAGCTGACATGCTTAGTGGCCACTGATTTACAAGCTAGACCTACACACAGACTATACATTTTGCAAAAATTGTGAATAAAGAGGTGATTGAAATACATCACCACTTCAGTACAGGGAATCCTTTATTTACACTGAAAGAAAGAATTTTAGTGAAGTGGGTAGAAAGTGGCAAATAAGTTTTAAGATGGGTTGGTTACCTGCTAATCACTACAGTATTTTCCTTTTAATCAAGGCAGATAAAGACTTTAGTCTTTATAAAAGTTAAAGTCTTTAGTCTAAAGTCTAAAGACTTTAGACTTTATCTAATGAATATCTGTACTGATGTTCCCAGTGGACTGTTAGCCCTTAGACAGTACAAAGCATCACTGTTTCCTAATTGGAATAGTGTTAGCAAACAACACTGAATTTAACTGGGAAGCATTGTCCTGGTACCAAGGTGTTAACTAATGTTTGCCCAGGTGTTTGGGTCAGGGTTTTGGCTTAGTGTTACAGAAATGAAAGATTCAAAGAGAGAAGCAAGAAAAAATATATAAGTTGAATAACTTTTATATGATTGGTTTAAAACATTGTCTTTAAGTTTTTTTATTTGTTTTGTTGTTTGTTTGTTTTTTTTTTTAAATAGATGGTATTGGCAGGCTGCATATGAGTGCTAAGTGCTATTATTCAGAGTAGTCATAAAAAGCATGTAAGGATCATCTTTGTTACATTACTTCTATATGTTTCATAGGTAAAATGAAACTTCAGGCCCTAACATTAGTAGAATACAGTCAATTAGTAAATGTTACCTACCATATTATCTACCAGATGTGATAGTAATATATCCCAGGAAAAGAGTCATGAAATGACATGCCACTGACCTCATAAACCCGCTATGATTGTGTATAAACTCAATTGACAATGAAATAGGATCTGAAAAATCCAGATATTTATTCTAACACATACTGCAAACAAACTGGTCCTTGTTCTACTTTGAACTTTATTTGTTATTTCTAATTTTCAGTTTTGAAAGATAAAAAGGATTATTTGTTAGTTTCTCTACAGCTTTCAACAGAAACAGTTGAAACAGTTTCAGTCAGTACCTAACTGCGTGGAGCAAAACTACTGTCTTCACTTTAGAAAAATTTTATACTAGTGACAATTATCTAAATATCTCCAAGATGTGACTGCAGGAAATCATTCACTTCTCTGCATGCCAGGGCAGATTAATTACTGTTCTGAGCAATGTATATTAAGAAAATAAATTCTGACAAACTAATATTATGATTCATCATGTAAACCTATGATACTAGACCTGCCATCAATTCTGAACTATTATTGGCTGAGGAGAAAGGTAGAGACAAAAATAGAAGTCATAGAGGAAATAAAACTGTTCTACTGTGAGCTGAACTTTGTGGATCTTCTGTTTTGGTTTGATTTTGTGATGGGGGGTTGGTTTGTTTCATTGTTTCTCTGTGTGAGCAGGTTTTGGTGAAAAACTGAATTTCAATGGCAGAAGAAAGAATTTCTTCACTTTTTCTTCTCTTCTTTGTCATAAAAATATAACTGAAAAAAACTGCTGCAGCACAACATGTGAACAAAATCTAACAGAAATGCATAGGAATTCATGAAATCAAAGCACAATCAATTCATCTTTGTGTATCTATCTGAGAGATAGGAGAACAAAAACTTTGCTCTTTGAGGTCATGCAGTCTTCACCAAGTTGTTATGACTGCATCTGTGTTGTACATTGAGCACTTTACTCATTGGGCTCAATACCTATGAGTACCTAATTATTGTTCAGTCATTAGAGCTACTTAAAGACCCTTCCCCTCTTTCATGAAGCTTCTTTATAGCTAAAAAACTACTGCTGTGACAGGTGATATGATGACATGGTGTCTTTCTATCTGAGGAAGTATAGTCCTTTTGTGTCATAGGTACACTGAATCACAGAATCATGGAAGCAACTAGGTTGAAAAAGACATTTAAGACCATCAAGGCCAACCTTTACCCCAAGACTACCAAGTCCACCACTAAAGCATGTCCCTGAGGGCTTCACTTATACATATGATGAACACTGGGGGTTCTGCAATCTGCCAAAGGAAAAAAAGAGGAAGAATGGGGAGGAGAGTACACTGGGTATTGGCCTTCAGCATTCCTCCCATTTCATTTGTACTTGCAGAACTAATTTTCTATCAATATTTTTATAAGTGGAAAATAAATTATCCACTTAATAAAAAATAATAAAGGATTCAAATGCACATTCCCTTCAGGGTATTTGCCAGTAGCTGGTCTGTGCTGTTGCAACTGAGTTCAAGAGCTGAGTTTTGGAACTTGCTTTCCATTTCACTCCCAACAGTGTTATTTTACTGAGCCTCACAGAATTGTTCCTGATTTGCATTACTATGACTTAAATGAGAATTTAAAGTCCTCTGTGCTCTCTTTGTTGTGTTTACTGAGAACAAAATTTTTACTTTGCAGAAAAAGAACCCCTAGAAGAAACAAAGGAATAGATTTTTAATTCATAATGTTTTTTTGATGATTTTTTTGTCCCTACTCTCTAATTTGTATCCTCCATCTGTCTCAGGATGCTTACATAACTCACAGGACATATTGGAGGGATTTACAGTTTACTTAAAGATTATCATTTAAGCTGTTGCTTTCAAGTTTTATTAATAATGTATTATGTTTTCCATCTTATGCACTACATTTCTTTTGTAAACCTTGTTGAAAGTACATTTGGAGGAGAGAAAAAGGAAGAATGTTAAAAGAAAATGTTAGAAAAAAAAAATAGAAGTTTGTAAGTGATGGTGTATATGCAAGTAATTTTATTACTAAAAACAACTTCTCCATCTGCAAGTTCTCATCTGATGTATCTTTATCTGTACCAGATGAAAGTTTGGGCTAAACATGTCAGTGGCTCTAAAGCAAACATAGCTTGTCACAAGTGGAATTACAGGAATTCTTCTTATTGTGCCAGTGCTTCTACGCTGCTCTGAACCATGAAGCAGAAGCAAGAAAATAAACACATACTCATCTTGTAAAGTTAATCATAGGGCTGGTGAAAGACAAAGAATTGCTGGTATTTCTATTTTAGTTCTAGCAAATAACCAGAATACTTCAGCTGGTCAGTCATCTGTAGTATGTTCACTTTATGTTTTATTTGTCCTTGGTGTTAAATCACACAGAGGACTGTAAAGGTGTGGGGGAGGGGAACAGATAAGGTGGAGAAAGTTCTCAAGAATCATCTTGTGGTTATAGGTAACAGCAAAATGCTGAAAGACAGTAAAGCCTCTGCTGTGTGTGACTGGGGTCAAGTCACCTGGTGCCTTTTTCATCATCCTTTGATGCAGCTCAGAAGTAGATTAACAGCAGAATCTCACTGAAAGTGCAAACCTATTTATGAACAAATCTTTAATCACAGGAAAATAAAATTAAACCAACCTCTTAGGGAATTTCATTCCAGCTGTGCTGCATTTGCACGGAGAAGTGAAATCCCAGATGACTAACAGGTCTGTCAAAATTAAACAAAAAAAGAAAAAAGGTGAATTTGATGTGATTCTTCATTTCAGTAGCTCTAATAAAAACCTAACTTCAGTTTACCTGAAATTCTAGTGGCCAATATGACCGTAAAAACAAAAATTAAGAGCCTTTCATCTCCTATTTATGGTAAATCATGTGTTGTGCTTGTCTGACTTAGCCAAAGTATCATAATTATGACTGTGAAATTATTTTTGACACTTTAAAAATATGAGTCATCTTGTCAAAGTGAATTTATTAGCTGTGCTATACGAAGTGTGCTAAAGGAAAAAAATATAGCTGGTATTATAGATTTGTCAGCAGAAAAGAGTTAGGTGACACGGACATGATACAGCTGCAGTTGGTCAGTACTGGAGGGAGTATAAATATGAAGAATGATGCTTTGTTTACATCTTTGTGTTTGTATAGGTTGAATGATTGATCTCTGAATCCAGTGTGCTCCTGAGGGTTGTGGAAATTGTGTCAGTTGGGTCAAACAGGGGTGGTGAGACCTCCAGCCATGAGATACCCATCTGCCAGGCACAGTTGCTCTGTGCAAGAAGTGCACAGCTTGGCTTGCTCTGGGCAGTTTCTGACAGCCACTGCATCTCGCTGTGTCATGTTGCTAAATGGGAAGACTCTTGCACTAAAATGCACAAATACTTCCAGTTCTTGATCAGTGCTCCACACACTCTACTGTAAAATCCTTATAGTCAATTCTGTGGTTGAAGCATCAAGGATTCATTTCGTGCTCTTCATGCTAATCCTGGCACTGTACTAATCAAGCCTGCATATTTAATAGCATTTTGAATTTGAAATTATCTAAATTGAATGTTTTTACTTTATGATCAGGATTTATCTAAAAGAAGTGAAATAATACTTTTTAGCTCTGATCATCATTATTGTTGCCATTCTGCCTTTACAGTTATTTTAATTTGCATCAGTTTACTTCAGGCTACCATTTCACGTTTCAGGCAGCACAGAAAAATATCTGTCCAAACCCACTTACAGTCTAGAGACAGAGCAAGAAAAAACACAATTGTTTTCCGTGTCAGTAAGGACTGAAGTGGAACAGATATGCAGAGCAAAACAGTTTGCACCGAGGACCATTAAAAAGACTGTAGAAATGTCAGGGTTGTTAACTTTGGCTGAATTCTCATCTGGTCCTGTGGACTGAATAATTTTCTTGTGTGTGTCTAGAGTCCATTAGGTGCACTCCCAGAGCATAGCTTCCAGTTCCCTTTAATCCAAAAGGAATCCAGTTCATGTACTCTAAAACTGCTTTACAATTTCAAACAAAGAAAAAAAAAAAAGAGGATAACAAGGAAATTAAGATCAAAATGCTAATGTTGTGTATGTGTAGGAAATGTAAGAACAATGAATTAAAATTCTTAGCTCAGTTCCATTAAAACTCTGTGACCAAGATTAAAATTTAATCTAATAAAATAAAAATATATACATAAAGAAAGCATAATTATGTACTAGTACAGTAAAGATAATGAAAAAACCAAGATATCAAGTTAGGGCAAGGGGAAAGTGTTTTGCATCATCTGCAGGTAAGTGTATATGCACAGCAGTCCTGGTTTCCACTTCTGCTGAACAGAACCATAGGCTGTTGAAAAAGTGAAAGAAGCATCTCTAAGGATGTTGATCCCAGTTTTTAAGATTTGTGATGTATTAAAATCCTTAATTCTTATGGAAAATCATTGGTTTTGGTATTAATCTTGTTTTCTTATATACTGCTGCTCATACATATGTAAATATATACAGTATTTCTATTTCACTGCTATGCTTTGAAAATCTGGACAGCTACACAGCTATTTTCATTTATTTTCTTTGAATACCCTAAGTTTAAGTATTTTGCTGTGAACTGACTCCATGAAATTCAGTGGCACTGCACCTGTTAAGAATCTTGCTCTAATATAAAGATTTAATTTCAGTAAAGATTTTTCTCCCCATAATAACTAATAAAGTTTTAGTTTGCATGAATAAACTCAAAATTTCAAGCACCTAAGATTAAGAAAATTGTCATGAATCTGACTAGAGAGAACAGGAGTTGAAAAAAATGCAAATTTCTATGACACTAAGGAGTGTCCCCTGATTTTGTGGAATCTAGCTACACCACATCTAAAATATTTTATAAAACCTTATCGTATAAAGTAGTATATAGTATAAATGCATAAAGTAGTCTCTCCTGATTTCAGTGACCATAGATTTTTTTTTTTTTTTTTACTTTTAAGATAAGAGAGTCATTAAAAAAAAGTCAGGTAGAAAGATTTATTTCACCAGCATAATAAACTATGGGTAAAATATTGCCAACTACTAGTCAAGAACTGAAGTACTGAAAGTTTTTCTCACCAGGCTGAATCTATTGCTCAGCTGAGGACAGTAGGAGTAAAAACATTTAAATTAAAATCAGTTGTAGTGCTATCTAGCTGATGGGACCTTCTAGAAAAACCATTTCTCAAATAATTTGAGTTCTATTGGTCTGAAAAACATATTGACATATGCATTTGCATAAACACTCTCCCTGCTGATGATTAAGGTAACTATCTCTAAAATAACTAGCCCAATATCATTGCCACTCTGTTTAAAGAAGAAAAGGAAAGCAGTGGAAGAGCTGTTTTCTTTTAACTTTGAGTTATCTCAAAAGGTGGACTTAGTTTTCCTAATCTAAACTAATATTGCAGTACCTTTATTCTACATCAATCAAACTTCTTTTAAAACCCATGACTACAGAAAGTCTGAGGTGGGTAACAAAAGCTGTACAATATGTAGTAAATCCTCTGCTTCTTAGCAATGATCTAAGCTCTGTCTATTGTAAAAATAAATGTGCAAAACAGAATGCACACACCATTTGCAATACATCAAAAGTAAATTACATAAACTCTTATCTACATTTCTGAGCAAGATTGTCAGATAATAATGCTTGCTTCAAAAAAGAAAAGAAAACAAGAAACTGGTCCATAAATCAGGCAATCTGAAAAGATCACAGTGTAACAAAACCTACAAAGTGACTACCAGCAAATCATATATTCAGTCATTCCCCTCTTGCAGTCAGGATGGCACAGGTCTCAAGGCCAGTGACCGCCCACAGCAAGCCTGTTTGTGAATTTAGACAAAAACTGGGGCTGTAAAAGATTGCAATATTGGTTCTGTACTGTCCTCAAAGGACTCTTACAGTGACTGCAGATGTGAATATTTTTTCTATATTAAACCATTTAAGACAAAATTATCTTGGGTGTAACTCTGCTGAAGTCAATTAAAACCAGAGAAATAGTCATCTTTAATGAGATATAGCAAATGAAATTCCAGACAAAATCTATGCCTAGAAAAGTATGGGGGTACATATCAGCAGTCTTAAGTAAAACCCATCCCAGGGATGCTGCAATTGCAGACTGAATATTCAGATCCCAACCTCAGGTGAAATTCAAGTATGTAAATCATGAAAATATATAATTTGTTGGGTTTCTTGTCCTCTATATCATATATTTACAATTTCTGAGTGGGTTTCCTTTCCAGGTTAAAAGAAAATTAGCAAGTCCATTAGAAATGAGCTATTGAATAAGCATAATATATGAATTTTTTGAAATCTCAACTGATTTGACTCTCCTCTTGGAGTATTTTCTTGGATTTTTGGCTTTTGGATCCTTCTTCTCCCAAACTATGTATATTCATTGGTTCTAATGGAGTTACCCTTGATTCACAGCAGTATAAGTGGGAGGAGATCTATGCCCCGATGGAGTGCTATCTTACATTTCTTCTATGCACATGAATCATCAGCCTGGACCAACTAATGACTACTGGGGCTGATGATCAGTAAATTAAAAATTCTCTAATGAGGTTTTGATATGGTATAGTGTAATGGCTTCAAAAATACGGTCTACTGGGTCATTGATTTGATAGCTACAAATTCTCCTTGTGTGCCATAGCATTAATCAGCTTTAATGGCTTCAATGGAGGCATATTAATTAATTGCAGTTCCATTAATAACTCTCTGATTATGTATTTACCTGACCTAGACTGTACTGCACATTTTAGGAACTCTTTAATTACATTTAACACAATGGTGGCTCCAAGGAAGACTATGAATAGTACATTGCAGGTACTATGATTTTCAAACATTATTGGAAGTGTTATTTGTCTAACATTAGCCTAATTTTAATATAGATACACAGAATTTTTTAAAATTTATTTCATTAGTATAAATTAAATCCATTCTGCCAGACAGCTGAGAAATGAGGGTAAAACACCTAGATGATTTGTAGCTTCAGTTCCTTGAAGTCCCATTTGTTTACACAAAACAAGCTGCATCTGGATACAGATGGTCCACACCAGGCAACATTGGAGTTCTTCAGCTGATCAAAAGGAAACATTCTTCTGTCTCTGCTAAGTCCTAAGGTTTCTGTTAACTGTAACAGCCTTCAAGAAAACATTGCACAGTTCTGGCCAGTTCCTCACAGACAATGCTGAGATTGCATAGGGTTGGTAGATGAAGGTGTTGCACACAGGGCTACTACAAAATATATAAAAGCCTTCCTAGAGAGGTCTGTGTTTCTGAATGGACCCTCAGAGGAAGCTGTCACATTTGATTTGTCCCTTTTCATGGTCATTCTTTAATAGAAGGAAATTCAAAGAATGACAAACATCCTAAAGCGTATTACTTCAAAACTTATGAAATGACTCATTATTATTATAGATCTATTTATTATATTTACTATCATCGTTTCATTTGGGTGTGTTTGTGCTAGCAAAATTCTGTGCTGTTTCAAAATTTATTTCTTTATCTCTAAATGCTTTCATTCCTGTTTTTGCAAACTTTACATCCTATAATTCATCTTGAATTTATCATGCTTCTTAACATTGCGCGCCTTTTTCCTTCATCTCTGTGTAATCCTCTCATGCAAATTAATAATAATAATAAAAAAAAAGGTATTTAACCAGTTAAGAAAAATGGAGATTGCATTATTTTTTTCCAATCAATTTTAATATTAATTTAGTCTTGGGAATTCATAAGTTTAATTGTCTTTCCTGGACTCTTGCTTTTACTCCAAGTACCTTCTAGCAGACTAAGGGAGTAGTCCTTTTATTCCCTTTGGCAGATAAAGTAAACTTTCAGCTCAGACTTTGCCACAATGGGGGCAGAATATAAACTTCAGAATTTTGTCATTGAATATGAATTTAAAAAAACCCTCAGTTTATTCAGGAACAATCTTCACAAACTAATCTCACAACTGTTTTTATTAAGTCAGTTGAATTTAAAAACAAAAGGACTTCACATTTCATCTGCCAGGACTTTTGTATAACATTTTGTGTGATGGCATATGGAAGATCAAATAGGAAAAGAAAAAATATTGTAATTATTGTTGAGTGACTGCACATTAGGAAAGGCAATGGACAAGACTGATAGGAATTATATCAGATTAGAAGGCGATTACTTGTGAGATTCCAGAATCTCACTCAAACCTGACCTTGTTTAATATTTTAAGTGGTTATTAAAAAAAAAAAAAAAAAAACTATATGGATTAATTGNCACATTAGGAAATGGACAAGACTGATAGGAATTATATCAGATTAGAAGGCGATTACTTGTGAGATTCCAGAATCTCACTCAAACCTGACCTTGTTTAATATTTTAAGTGGTTATTAAAAAAAAAAAAAAAAGTCTATATGGATTAATTGAAAACAACACAGAACTGAGTGCAGAAATTCTAATAATAGCATTCAGAAAGAAATGGATAAACTTGAACTTGGAACTGGAGAAATAAACCAGTTTAGTGTTCAGCCATATAAAACACAAGGGTGAAAATGATAACAGTATTTTGAAACTAACGAAATATAAGCACTGCTATAAATTATAAAGTAACACATACACGCATAAAAAATCCAAAAGATGGAAACCTTGCCATGTGAGCAAACTGACCTAAAAATATCCACAAATAGATTTTTACATTAAAATCAGAAACTTCTAATTCTCACTGCAATTAAATTGAAAAAACCCTTTCATTTTGAGGCAAGGAAATCTAAACGGATTTATTACAGTACTTGGGAGGGATGAGACAATGCATTGCATGCATTTATCAATGGTTTTTCTTGATGGCACAGAAGGACTTTTTCCACCTCATGTTTTTATTGTCTCTCAGTTCATAAGGTTTTGTGTGAAACAGCTACTTGTCAGCTACATTCCCACATCCATCAGGCATTAGAATCACTGGAAGACTGCTTTATCTGTTCTTCATGAGAGGGAGTCAGAGCTAGGTGTCTTCAGCATCTTGCAGTCCATATGGCACTAATATCTCCCTCAGTAGCATCATGATGTTAATTAGACAGTTGCAGAAGAAATAATTCAGCATCATGATGAATTTATCAGGATCTTGCCTTTTTTTGTTAAACAGACATAAGCAAGGACTGCAGATATAAACAGATATAAGTATTTGCTGGTGTACATCTTTCAGAAACCATGGCTTTTTGTGACTCTGCAACACAGAATTTCTGAGAAATAATAGCTACTCTTGACAAACTGTGCCATGCACTTCAGTAATCAACTGAAGCACTGCTTTTGGCAGGAATGTCAAAAATTTATTACAAGCATTTCATTTGCCTTGTAATTTCAGAAAAGCATATGTTGTGATCAGGCAACAGGTTATAGATTTTGTTGTTGTCTTTTTTGTTTTCTAAGACTTCTTTTGTAAGGAGCAGATATTTCTCCTATTAACAAGAAAAGGATGAAAACAGGCTGAATGAAAGTATTTATACCAGATTTTTATCAGTGTTATTGAGATCAGTGTATGAACCTTGTTAGAATAATCTTCTTTAGTACATATTACTTAAATATAAATATAAAACAAGCAGTTTACTATTCTAACCTGAAAACTGAGGATGTACTATAGAAAAGGTCACCACATACACTGAATTAATGAGTAGAATGTGAAGAATGTCCTACAGATAGAAAAAATATGAGCTTGCTCATGATCTTTTAAAAATATTTATTTATGATAATTTATGCAGACAGGAGATCTCTATATTTTTAATTTCAACAAAATGAGTGATGCATATATATCAGTGTGCTACAATAACAACATATCTCTTTTTTGAAACAGGCTTACTGAGTAGTGTGTTGGGCAATGCAGATTGTGTCTGTCACTTATTTTGTTTGCCTGCATTTTATAGAAGGGCAAGATGTCAAAGCAAGGAAAACTGTTAGTTTATCAAACCAATGCCCATCATATATTGTGTGCACCTGCATCTACTTCTCCACTGCAGGATTAAAAAGTGAAAAGGAAGTGATTAAAATCTGTGCAAAAATTAGGTCAAAAAAAGGAAAAATTTTGGCAATCATTTTGGCAGACTGGGTTACATGAGAACATATAAAAGCAATTCTGATTCAAGGTTCAGCAGTGAAGTAAGACCTTAGTAAACCAGAAATATACTGTAATACAAGAAGAAAAGAAACTTTTTACAAAATGAAGGTTTTAAAGAGAAGTTCCAATGAAATACCTAAAACTTGATCAATACATGAAGTCAGAAGTTAAAAGACTGGAACAGAGAATGAATTAAAGTGAAAAAAAGTCATTTACAAGGCAGAGGAATTAACTGTTTAGGAGTCTTTTGCAGAGGTATGGCCTGAAAACTAAATTTATCTTGACTGTACTGAGTCCAACTCTTACATTTCTATCTTACAGAACCTGTCAAAATAATAGAAAGACTGAGCTAATCCAAATAATTAAAAAAAAAAAAAATTCAGTCTGCTGCCATGGCCCAGAAGTTCAAAATACAAAGCTGATACAAGTACATAATTTTCATTGAGCCTGGTTGTTTCATGTCAGTCTTTAAAGGATTATAACAGTCTCATGATCACAAAAGTCTGGATCATGGTCTTTCAAAAGAATAAGAAACTGTAGACTCTTTAATCCTCAAGTGAGTTGACTCCTTCCTTTCGAATCTTTCTGTTGCAAAGACCTGCTACCTGTACTCTTTGCAGACAACTTTAACAGCAGAGCTAAGTATGTGCCATATCACAAAGAGGAGTTACCAACTCTACAAAGGTGGAAAATATTTCTTGGAAAGGATTGACAGCTTCTAGGAGGAAAAACATGCTTGAATACCTTCCTCTAATATGGAGGTCAAGTTGAAAGGAAGGCAAAAAGCTTCTAAGGGAGTTAAAGTGGAATGGTCTGTGAATTGAAAACACTGAGTAGCCAGGATTTTCAGACATAAAGATGCTATCTCCTAGCACAGCTCTGGTCTGGGCCCCCAAAGCAATGTAGCCAAATGGAATCACTCCTGAAAGTTACTTGAGGTTAGACAGTAAGTTGTGCTTATCCTCTCTAACCACTTCATATCCCTCTAACAGTCCCAGCTTCCTGTTTGTCTTTGGTATCAGAAGGGATAAAATTCTCTTCCTTATTGTTTTTGTAGGGGAGGATAAAGGAAGAAATGTGAAACAAAAAACAGTGTGGCTGAGACACAAACAAATGACAGGGAGGCTGAAATTACATCAAAATGTTAATCACCTTCAGGAAATACTAGTGGCTGATGAAGAGGGACATCAGGATCAATCCTGGTGCACTGGGCTGCCTGCAGCTGGGCTCAGCTCTGTTACTTTCACGTAGCTGGAAGATGTCCTTGGCCACCCTCCTTCCTCTAGCAAAATGTATATCTCTTTGCCTTAAATGTGTTCTATTTGTATTTTATTATTTATAACTCTAATCTAGCTCTTTTTTCCTTTATGGATCATATGGAAGAGCAAATGTCTGTAAAGGTTGCAAGAGAGATATCTGCAATGCTGGGCCCCTTAGCTGAGCTGTCTCCTGGAGTGTTACTTTTCTCGTTGCTGTTTCTTTGCCAGAGACACACTAGAAGGCAGCCTTGTCTACTTTTCCTTTGCTATATATCTTGGACAGTTTTCTGTGTTTCTTTCTTGCTGCATGGTGACAAATAGCTTAATATTGTAATTTCTAAAAATCAGTCTTCAACTTTTCCTGCCATCAGTTACCAGTATTGGAAGGAAAATACACAACCAACTTGAAGTAATGTGGGAGGAGGAAGTTTTTGTATGAAGTTCTTTTGTGAAAAACTTAAACATTGTAACAGCAATAACAATGAAGGATACAGTTTCAGGTCTGATTTGATCCTGTTCTCATCACTTTACCAGTTTTAATTTCTTTTCCTATATGCTTGTGCTGTAGCTTCACCTAGTTGGTTTTTGCCTATTCACGCTCTTTTATGTCCTATTGAAAAGATCAGCTGAAACAGTTCCTGATTAGTGCAGTACTGAAAAGAAAAAAAAAAAAAAAAAAAAAAAAAAAAAAAAAAAAAAAAAAAAAAAAAAAAAAAAAAAAAAAAAAAAAAAAAAAAAAAAAAAAAAAAAAAAAAAAAAAAAAAAAGTGACCTAGCAAGTGCTAGCATATACCTTAGGGTGGTTTCATAATTGATACAAAACTGTCATCACATATCATGCTTATATTGTTTTATCCTGCTGTAAGGATTTACACTTCAGATACTTTCTGTTCTCACAGCAAGCTTCATAAACCCTTCAGGGACAAATTCTGTCCTTAGCTTACCAATACAAATTACAATGCCTTTCATCCACTCTTAGAATCAAACTTAAAAAAAAAAAAAATCACAGTCAAAAATTATATAAATAATTTTATCTGCTTACCACAAAAATGAAATAAAACCCTCTCTTTAGCAATCTTAGAGATTAGTAGTATTTCTATATACTCTACACAGCTTAGCAGAAACAAAATATCAAAACATTCAATGATGTAAAACNGTCAAAAATTATATAGATAATTTTATCTGCTTACCACAAAAATGAAATAAAACCCTCTCTTTAGCAATCTTAGAGATTAGTAGTATTTCTATATACTCTACACAGCTTAGCAGAAACAAAATATCAAAACATTCAATGATGTAAAACATCAAACAGTGAAATCCTACGAATTTTCTTACTGTGCACAGACCAATGCACTGTGTTTATTCATGCAGAAAACTGAGACTGTGCAAGACTCCTTATTTTTTCTTTATTTTTTTCTACAAAACTGCTATCTTTTATTGTACAAATGAAAAAAATAGAGAAAAGCAGCTGTAGACCGTCTAGTAGTCATATTCAAATGGCTTTAAGGAAGGTAGGATGGGCATTAGGCCCCTCAGGAACTACAGAGAAAGTTCAGCATTATTTTAAGATTGCTAAAATTTTCAGTCCTAGAATCATGGCCACCCAACCAAAGACCTGACACACACTGGGAAATTCAGTAGGAATCTACCTCAGGTCTGTCATTTAGAGGGCATAGGTAGAAGAACTTGTCTGAAAACTTGCACAAGGGATCCAGTCTTACACCAGAGTTCATACTCAAACATAGACAGAATAGCATGTACAAGTACTGGGGACCTACGATTCCCAACACTGGGTTAACTCCATTGTTTTGTACTTGTCTCCAGTAGCACAGGTGAGCTGCTGTTTAGCTGGATGCATGCTGAGAGAGAAAAAATAATAAGAAAAAAAATTAAATGTTGACTCATCTTCCATAATTGTGGATTCTGTGATTTTTCATACTTTTGTTATTTTGTGTATGATTTTTCCTTGTTCACTGCATAACAGTGGGGAGTTAAACCAAATTATTCCCAGCCTGAGAAGGCTGGTGTATGTACACTCAGAATATGAAAATATATGTATGTTCAAGAGAGGGACACCAGTCCAATGCATGTGCTCTGTGTCATATGATGTCATTTCAGTTAGCTCAGCTAATGTCCCTTCAATGATATTGATACAAGCATCTTGTATAAACTATACCTGCTTCATTTTTTTGCATAATGCATCTTTTTCTTTTTTTTTTTTTTTTTTTTTTTTTTTTTTTTTTTTTTTTTTTTTTTTTTTTTTTTTTTTTTTTTTTTTTTTTTTTTTTTTTTTTTTTTTTTTTTTTTTTTTTTTTTTTAGTTTTTTTAATGTTTCATTGTGGTTACAAGCCAAACTGTATCTGAAGTTTTTCTTTGATTAAAACTCTGCTTTCATCAAGGCTGTAACTTGGAAAGAAAATATGAAAATTGAAATCTAAGAAATACTTATATAAGTGAAAAGAGCTTGTTTGTAATTGGATCAATTCAGAGTTCTCTGTTTTCTTTGGGTTTTTTCTTTGCTTCTGGGTTTTGTTGTTGTTTACATTTCAACAGAGAGGCAAGCACATTTAGAAATCAAAAATCTGTTCCTTTCCACTGCTAACTAACATGAGCTACCTTGCTCAGAAGTGCTGCGCTAGCTTACAGCTGTATCTTTTCAAGGTATTTATGAATAGCCTCTTGTATTCAGCTGTTGCATATCAGCAGTTTTCAGAGAACCAAGGGAGTTTAGATATGTAAATCAGAATTTCTAGATGATCTTAAATGCCATAGTGGGAAAACATCAGAAACAGTTCAAAACGAGGTACAGTAGGGATGTTGGGACAAGTTTACTTTAACTAAAAAGAAAGCAAAGTTTATAGAACTTGGAGACTTATTAAAAATGAATTAAAAAAGCCTTCCCCAACTTATTTTCTTCCTGCTGAGTTTGTGCAGCCTGTTTCTAGCTGCAGTGACATACCATAAACATTCAAAGCAGTTTCTCCTTTTTCAGGTATGCAGTTGTGATTGTTTGCAAGGCCAGTGGTATGACAAACAGGAGAGATTTCAGGAATGTTTGCACTTCTCATTCCACTCTTACAAGTAGATACTATCAGAAAACAGATGACAGGGTTTACCACATTATGTAAGGGGCAAGGAATCTGGCAGGGTTTGCTGTGACTAAAATCCAAATTCCAAACAAAGGGCTCCCCTTTCAGGATGTGGTACTGTCTTCTGCAGATCATCAGCACGTCTTAATTTGGGCTAGCAAAAGCTGATGTAACCATTTTTAATTAAAAAAAACCCAACCAAATAATAAACTGATAACTTTGCCTGAAGTTTTCTTTTCTTGAGTTAATTAATTCCATTAATTGTGATGTAACATGGTTTACAGTTCACCAGAATAATGAAAAAAATATAATTTATATTTCATAATCTTATACCTCAGCCAGAGTACTGCACTCAGCTCTGGAGACTCCAACACAAGAAGGATATGGAGCTGTTGAGCAAGTCCAGAGGAGGGCCACAAAGATTATCAGAGGGCTGGAGCACCTCCCTTATGAAGACAGGCTGAGAAAGCTGGGTTTGTTCAGCCTGGAGAAGAGAAAACTCCGGGAAGACCTTATGGCAGCCTTCTAATACTTAAAGGGGTCCTACAAGAAATCTGGAGAGGGACTTTTTACAAGGGATAGGACAAGAGGTAATGGCTTCAAGCTGAAAGATTGTAGCTTTAGATTAAATATTAGGAAGAAATTCTTCATTGGTGGTGAGACATTGGTACAGATTGCTCAGAGATGCTGTGGATTCCCTATCTCTGAAAGTGTTCAAGGCCATGTTAGATGGGGCTTTGAGCAACCTGCTCTAGTGGGAGGTGTGGCTGGCATAGACAAAGGGTTTGAAACTAGATGAACTTTAAGGTCCCTTCCAATCCTAATCATTCTATGGTTCCATGATTCTATGCTTTATATTTATAATCAGAGAGAGCTTTTTGGGAAAAGATTAATAGACCATAAAAGAGAGAAAGGGGTTGTCTACCAGGAAGAGGAGGGAAGTCAGCATAAGTCTGTGGCTTTTGCTTTGTGTTTTCCTCTTAGGTCACAGGGCAGAGCTGTAGACTCCCTGTGTGCTGTAGTAAGGGTCTCCAGATTAACCTTGCTTTACATCATGGACAAAGTGTGCAGTTGTCACTGCAGGCCCTATATGGTATAAAACATAGGAGTGGCTCAAAATAGGGCACAACACAAGCAGATAACTGGACACTAAGTGGAAACCTAAGGTGGATGAGTGGGGCTGTCTAATAGTCTGCTGTAACAAGGACAAAGGAGAAAAATAACATTTTTGAAATTACTTGCTTCATTGATGTTGTTCAGATGGGTGTTTTACTCAAGGTTTCAACAAGCAGCATACAGGTTGTTGCCTTTCCCTAAGGCAGAGCTGTTTTCCTTCTCCCTTTGATAAAGTGATCTTTGTTCTAGAAGACTGCATTTTCGTTTTTATAGATGTTACAATACAAATATATCTTATAAAGGACTTGTATAGAGAAGAAAGCAATAGTTGTATGATATTAATGTTGGCTTCAGGTTTACAAATGCAATATACTTGTAAAGGAGATTTATTTTATTCAGCCTAATGAAATCCATGGAATCCTTACAGGACCTTGTAGAGCAGGACTGGAGTCTGCTCTGTATTCAGTCCTGTGTTCCTTACATGTTAAAATGATAATTTTTCCATTTATTCAGAGTCAGAGTCAGTCATAGCAAATCACGGATCAAAGGCAGCTACCATAAGTAATAGAACAAATGAAAGCCTCCATGTGCCTCCATTTTTTCTTTAAAGTTCCTATAATCTCATGAAATTGAAATTCCTGTTACAAAAATAAATATGCAACTTCATGCCACTGATAAATTCTGATTATGGAAATGTACATTTTGTTCTGAATCATCAAGTTTTTTTTTCCTGTTATCTTTATAAGTCGTACACTAGGACAAGGCATGTATCATGTTGCATGAATAAGCAGGATATGTAACATTATTATTTTTAAAATACATCCCATGTGCATGGCAAGTGAGATGGCACTATCCTATCACTTCAAGGATTCAGTGATATGTCCAATATTTACATCTTTTTTCTTCTTCACTTTTTCTTCAATATATATATAAAATTCTTTACTGATGCAGAGTGAGATCACAGAAATGGCTGTTCATTTTTGCCTGATAAGGCTGTGATTTATTGCTAAGAATCAAATATTTATTAATCATTCGAGCTCAGGATATGAAATAATTTTTCAAGTTGTCCGGCTAAGCCCATCTGGTTAAATTTTCCCATCAATTGTAAGAGATGGTATAAACTTGGCCCTGAATGTCAATCTGTCTTCAGGAACAGTTTTAATTTCAGTCTCAACCTGTGCATCAATGCTTAGACAGTGAGTTATGAATTTTCAGTCTCTTAGCAGGACAAGTCCTTCACAAGTTCACTTTTGATATCAAAAGTAAGATCAAGCTGAGTTTTCTTATTTTGATAAAATGTCTCTTATTAAGAATAAAATAACCCCACCCCCAGATATTTCTTCTTATATCATGGAGGATATCAAGCATGCCTATGATTTTTAACCATATTTCCACTCCATTTTAGAGATACCCCTTTTCTGCAATGGAAATGAGCTTGCATCTGCAGAGTGGGAATCCTTGCAGGAAAATTCATTCCCTTAATAAATTCCAATATTATTATGAATTCCAATATTATTATGAATTCCAATATTATTATGAATTCCAATATTATTATGAACCTAATTTCTGAGGTGATAGTTTAATGTCAAGAAACATTAGTACCTAATCCAATGCCAGACCAATACAACTGATGTGAAAAATGGAAAACAATCAGTTAAATATATTGATTTAAAATTAATGAATTAAGAAAGCAATGATTTTCCTGAAGTAGACAGTTTGGATTATGTTACTACAAGGCAGACATATTCCAGTGACAAGCCTTTGATAAAGAGATAAAAAAATTATTTCTGCAAAACTTCTGGAGAAGTTCTAGACAAGTTGTCACAAGAAACCAAAAATCCTTAATAGCAATCAATTTATCTAACTATGCTAAATATTTCTTTACCGAAGGCTTTGATTTCTTAAGTGCGTTTCAACTGTATACTGGCAGAATTACATTTATAATAAAAAATTAAATTTTGCTTTGCAAAATATGTGATAAAATATTAGGGAGAAAAATATTTGTTGAACACCAGGTTATTTATTTTTATAATATTTTTCCACAGTCAATTTTTTAAACAATGATCAGTATTCTGTCTCACAATATACTGTTTAAAATTAGAATATAAAATTATGAAAAGTAATGAAAATAAATGACGTTATACCAGGTTTGAAAAAAAAAGTCCTACTTTTTTTTTTTTTAAGCCTTTATATTCAGAAAAAAAATCAACAACTAACTATATCAAATTTTTATGGCACAGTTACTAACCAACTTAATTTTTTATAATACCATTGACTGAATAACAAATGTAAAAAAAAGAATCAAATTATATATCTAAACTAATTCTATTTACCTAGGGAATTCTGTATCTATGAAAAGCAAACACAGGAAGTCTTGATACCAGAAGTCAATTTATAGTGGGTTAGACTGGTGTTCATGTGTGGAACTGAAAGGCCGTGTTTGTCCCTCATGTAGCTGCACAGTGTTTTCAGGGCTTTACACTGGCTCAGTAGCCTGTAAATGGGACAGCTCTCAGTTCTCATCTGGTTTATGTTTTGGATTTTTGGCAGGTAAATGGATTATCTGATTTGAAAGAATTATGTTTTATGGCACTTGTGCTTTTTTGGATTTAAGAGATTTACAAAGTGATTGTCTTTCCCAGAGCCTGAGGGATTTTTTTTCCTATATAGATCTTCAATACAGTTAAATATTTCATTGTAGAAGTTATTTGTATTCCAGATAAACCTGGTTTATTATCCTGAACAGCTATGCAGCTATACAAAATTTAGTAGTGTACCTTTCCTCTTTGTAGCTACATCAATAATCATTTTTATAGACACTTTTCTAACATTAAACCACCTCAAATACTAGCAAAAAAGAAAACTTGATAGTATCAAATATTTAGGGCCAACATGCTTGCAATATATGAAATACATTGCTCTTTAGAGAAAAAAAAAGCTTCACTCTTTTCTTAAGTTTCCAATATGTACAGAGGGAAAAAGGCAAAAATAGGGTCCTGGATGTACAGGAGAAATAATAAAGCTGTGAAAACCAAACCAAACCAAACCAATACCAAAACAAAATGCTGCTATTGTTGACCAGGGTCTGAGCAGAGGTTAGGCTTAGTTTTCAGAGGTACCTTCCACCTTAGTGGTTCTGTGAAGGCAGTTTTGCAGATCAGGTATAACTATATGCAAAATGTTTTTTTCCAATAAATATAAATAATAAATTTCTTTTTCTGTATAAAGAACTGTGATTCTGTATCTGATGTCAAGTTAAAATTAGTTTCCCCAATTGCAGTGTATTGTGTATTATGCTTTCAAGAAAAAAGCTTGAATTTTAAGGTTTTATTTTAAGAAAAGGACAAAATAACAAATTTTGCTTATGTGTCATTTACTATTGCTGCATTAATTCATATCTAATTCTCCCCTGGAATTAGCACACCCTCAGCATAATCACTATTTGAACACAGTGATGATAATTGTCATGATTTACATCTGACAACTGAGATTACCCCCAAGGATTTTGGTCTGGAGTCAGTGTCTCATAAGGATTGATGACCACTAAAGCAACAGTATATTAAATTAAAAGGGGGAAAGATATGAAGTTTACTAGTGACCATTTAATTTGGAAAGAAATCAATATTTAAATTCTCACCCTCTCTTCATCATGCAATTACACTTTTGACAAATTATTGGTTCCAGTTGCCTTTTAAGTTTCCAACAAAAATAGTGTACAAATAACCCAGAATATTTCTGTCAGCCTTAAAAAAACTCATTCAGCTCCACTGTAGGATTAACTATGTTTTTGTGAATAACAGGGAAGTCTTGAGCTAGCTAAGGACCTAAAAATCAATTTAATCCTTCATTAGAACATAGCCTCCTCACCTTTTTCTGACAAGCATAAAATGTCTGAGTACAACTGACTTCATGTGACTGAACCAAACTGAAAAGTATTTTTCTCATTAAATTTTAATTTGTTCATAAACTAGGTGTCTAACATGTTGAACAAAAGCATTTTCTAATCATGAGTATTCTCACATTTATGAGGCAACATTGGCTTTGCTGAGATCAGATTGTGAAACTATGGAGGCAGATCTTAATCAATCATTTCTATAGTTCTCTTCCAGTCAGAGAAATATCACAGATATAAACCAGACAATGATCTGATGAAACACAAGGAGAGGAGAATAAAACAAGGTGCTGGCGGTTTTATCTTTCTTTAGTTTGCTTTTAAAATGCTACTGTATTACACTCCTACACTCAGAGAAATTACTCATTCTAATGATGCACAACAAATGAATGATGCATAAACATGAGAGCAAGTAGGTTTATATGGTAAAGGCCTCTGACCTTCTTTCTTAAACTCATATTTTACGAAATTCACATGAATTCCCTTGGAATGAATGGTTTCATGTATTTCTCAAAATATTTATTAATTATATTTTGCTATTCTTAGACCAAAAAATATTGAAAGTAGGCCACTAAATGTACTATCAAATAAAACCTGCTGTGAGCAGATTACATTTAAAAAACACCATCCATAGCTGACTGAAATATTTAGCTGGAACTGCGAATAATGTTACTAGTCATCACTGTGATTCTCCTCAACAGAAGCTAATAAAGACGAGAGTCAAATGATACACTAGATTGTAGTCCAGACACAAACGTGTGTCTGTGTCTTTACTGTTATACTGTTCTTGAAGAACCTGCCTAGGAAACAGCTGTTCCCATCTCCCTGATGTAAGGGAAAGGGCAAAAGAAAAGCAGAAAGTATATCTGAGTCTTTGAATTCAATAAGATCAGACTATGCAATTTGGGAGCAAGCTCCTGAACTTCATTAGCTCTGATAGCTCCAGTAACAGATATTTACAGGTGTTCTGAGGAAGCAAAAGGGAAACAAATTAAAAAAAAACCCAAACCCTGTGATATGCATGGAAACACTCTGGATTTAGAAAACACTGATTTTGAGCTGAAGATCTAAAATTTCAGAAAGCGCATGAGAAATCATGGTTTAGAGTAATAAATTAAAAAAAAAAAAAAAAAAAATGTATATNACCTGCCTAGGAAACAGCTGTTCCCATCTCCCTGATGTAAGGGAAAGGGCAAAAGAAAAGCAGAAAGTATATCTGAGTCTTTGAATTCAATAAGATCAGACTATGCAATTTGGGAGCAAGCTCCTGAACTTCATTAGCTCTGATAGCTCCAGTAACAGATATTTACAGGTGTTCTGAGGAAGCAAAAGGGAAACAAATTAAAAAAAAACCCAAACCCTGTGATATGCATGGAAACACTCTGGATTTAGAAAACACTGATTTTGAGCTGAAGATCTAAAATTTCAGAAAGCGCATGAGAAATCATGGTTTAAGTAATAAATTAAAAAAAAAAAAAAAGAAAAATGTATATGTGTATATATATATAATTTAAGATCGGATGCATCTCGTCTAACAGCAGCTAAAATTTAGACAGGTTTAACTACTGATCTAGGCTGTAACATGCTAAAAGATAAACACCCTCAAAGTTACCAAAATTGTAGACATGGTTTAGGATAAAGCTAATTCCTTCTGATTGCACTCACCTTTCATGGGAGCTTCTTAGATAGTCATAGACGTCAGGCTTACGCTGGACACAAGTCACCAACCTTTCCATCCAGAGATGGATTTCATGCTACACACCCAATAATACCCATAGAATCAAGCAGATTATCACAGTGTCATGATAATTTATGTAGTGGAATGATGTCAACATGGAGAATTGCTCTTACAGAATGAATCTAAGTACACGAAAAGAAATCAGCATAAAGGAAATTAATTTTCCTAGTAGGAATATCAAATCTCAAGAAGTCTCTGAGTAAATTAATTATTCCTATCATATGAGTCATGAGGTCACAACAGACTTCTAACCTATAAAAAGACATAACTTGTATTATTATGATTATTCCTAGAAGGGGGCCTATAGGGATGCTGGGGAGGGGCTCTTCATTAGGGACTGTAGTAACAGGACAAGGGGTAACAGGTTTAAACTTAAACAGGAGAGGTTTAGATTGGATATAAGGAAGAAATTCTTTACTGTAAGGGTGGTGAGACACTGGAAAGGGCTGCCTAGGGAGGTTGTGAGTACTCCATCCCTGGCGGTATTCAAGACCAGGTTGGACAGAGCCTGGGGTGGCATGGTTTAGTGTGAGGTGTCCCTGCTTATGGCGGGGGGGGTTGGAACTAGATGATCTTAAGGTCCTTTCCAACCCTAACTATTCTATGATTCTATGATTCTATAGTTATATATACTGATAGTTCTGAGAGATGGAAATATTTTTCTTAGAAATGAAATTTGGAAAGAAGTTAATTTTGTTTCAATTGTCTTTCAATTGAGTTGAAAGGGTAAATATAACCTGATTCAGCATACAATTTCTTAAAATTTAAAATCATTGTTTTTCAAGAAATAGAAATATTATTTTTTCAGGAATAAAAACGCCTATTTACATTAAAACTATGTATTTTTTTACAATTTCCATAAAAGTATCATTCAGCAATTTACAGAAAAAGGAATCATTTTTTGAAACATCTGGTAGTCAGCTGATTTTTACCTAATTAAATACAATATGTCAGGGGCAGGTGCAACTTTTACTTGCCATAGAGATGGTAGAGATTGTCTCCAAAAATGACATCTGATCCAAAGTGAAATGTTTCAATGACATCAGCTGAAGACTCTGATGTAAGTTTTTACAAAAGACAGGATTTTCAGTGGTAATGACCTGGAGTGAATGGATATGAAATGGCACAGGTACCGTTCTATATGTGCAATAAAAAAGTTCAGCTCAGGTAATTGCTCAAATTACAAGGACTTGATGTATGTTATGCACCAAGTATTCTCACCTAAACTTTATATTGGCAATCAGAATTCCTAATATTACTAGAAGTAAAATAACAGCTATATTTTGTATTGGGCACAATTATAAAGCTTGCACCAATATACCCACAAGGAACCACAGGGATAACTAACATTACAGGACATGAAGGCTATCTCAAAAGCTGTGAGCAACACAAAAGTCTTTTCAATGAAATGTGCTCACTTTGTTGAGGGTCAGGAAAGGTGCTTTGGTGAGAAGTCCTGCAAGTGGGAAGACTCTCTCCTGAGAGCTCTTGCACACAAGGGAATCTACCTAGCAGAGCAGTGGTAAAACTTTCCTGTCCACAGGGGCAGGCCCAACTCATCAGAGCCTTGTGGTGCCAGAACTGCCAATCAGGGTCAGCCAGGAGTAGGTGGAGGAGGGATTGAAAATATAGGTGCAAAGAACAAGAATCCTGGGAGTTTAGCTGAACTTATGTCAGTGGAATATAAAACAGGAGTGAAACATGCTCTCTTCTGAACCAAAGAGGGGAATCATAGGGAACAGGGCTGGAGAACAGAAAGGTAGGGCTGTGCACATCACCACAAAACACAGCAGATCATTTCACTTTTGTGGCTATATCTAAAGCATTTCAAGTAATTTTAATTTCTCAAAAGGGAAATAAAATAAATCTGTTATTAAATTTATATGAGAACCTAACAAGCTAGCAGAACACCCCCCAGTGATTTACATGAGATGCTCTTATTATCCATGGATCACTGACATGATAGAGCATAATGACATCTGAAAGAGTACTTAGAGACTACTATTTTGTGTCAATGAGCAGTTAAGAAGCCCTTAGCTTTTTGGAGCCTCAGTTTATTGTGTCAGTATGTGGAGAAACAGACACTAAAGGCAGAAAAATCTCCATATGATGAAGCCAACTGGCATCTTAACAGCATGCCTGCTCAAAATGTACTTGGAAGGGCTTTTTATTCATGGCTAGCTCTGTGTGAAATAATCTATTTTTCATGATATTGCTGTGTGTCCATCTTCTGGAATATTAATGTATGAGTTTGAATTTAATTATCTGTGCATGCAGAACCACTGAGTTTTCAGCTCAGACTTCTCAAAAATAGACATAGCTGCAGTGTAAGAACGGAAGTGTTCATGACTGATTATTTGAGCTTCAAAATTGTTGAAAACAATCCAGCTTTTTCAAACCACCATATTCACTAGAGTTAGGTTCACTTACTATCTCTAATTTGTAAGATGAGGTGCTAGCATCACTTGCCAGTTTCTCAGATTTGCAAGAAACCACTGTCAGGCTTTGCTGATGTTGTCATTCATAGTGTTAAAAAACTATTTGAAATCACTTACAAAGTCTTTTCACTATGATCCTTCTAATGCTTTCCTAGAAACTGTCATTTGCCATAATGCAGGAAAATTTGCCTTTAATCAGGCTGGACATATAACTGATATTATCAAGTGGGTAATGCATTCACTATATTTCCTTATTTTCCCCTATGTCCAATTGTTGTCCCACTTGATTTCTAAAATTTTAAGCCCTATCAGGGAAGGAAATTCTATTTGCTCTGTGTGTGTAGAATACCTAGCGCTGTGAGATATACTGCTTCCTGACCATGATTGTTAAGTAATATCACAGTATATAATTATAATAATAAAGTCTATCTCACTAAAAGGGCTGCTGATTCAAACATCTGTGTTGCTCTGACATTGTGAAATCCTGCCTCCAGAATCTTGACCTGAGATATGAGATGTGATTTCAAGCAATCGGTCCTTTTCAGCTAGCAAAACAGTCCTGATGCACTGTTTATTTTCATCTATGCTCTTTCAGGTCTTAAATGACAAAAGACAGCATTTAAAATTATTGTTATTCCCTACAGCTCCCAATTCAAAGCCTTTGGGAGTAAATACTTTCCATTGATTTAGGATGTCTGAGATAACTCCCAATATCTGAGGAATGTAGATCTATTGTGCCTGTAGGATACATCTCTGGAAATCATTGTCATTCTATTATTAGTAACTAGTTTCATAGCAGTATATTGCAAACCACTGTCTTGTATACCTTAATTTATCTGATAATCATTATTGAAGCATGTAGAAGGACAGTTATGAAACATTTAAGTGAGGCAAGATGCTTCCTGTAGTCAAAAAAAAAGATTGAGGAACTACAATATTTTAACTGATGTAATCAGTCAGAATATAGAACCAGTCTTGTAAAAATAGCTAAAAAACCCTCAGATCCATCATAAGCAGGAGATTTGTTTTGGGAATAATTAAACAGCAATCAGCAAACAGTTTCTCAAAATGTTATTCAGTGTAGTATTTCCTATGGCCCTAACTCACTCAATGTCTTTATTAATTACCTATTTATTGTAGAGAGGGACACAACCATGTGAACAGTAATGTTATAAATGCTGGCAGACAAACTAAGAGAAATTTAGAGGCATCACTTTAAAAGGTTTGCTGGGGCCTAACTTGTGACTACTGAACACTTAAAGTTGAGTTTTAATCAAATTTACATAGACAAACTTTTCTTTAAAATACCTCATGAATATCAGTGAAAATATACATGACACACTGAGTTGACAACATCACTAATTAATAAGGAAAATTGACACTTTTCTCTATGAAATCTTGGGTTTGGCTCATGATAGTGTCACCAAAATGTAGCCACTGTGGCTGAAATAATCCACTCCACATACCAGCAGTACACTTCGCTATACTAGTAGGAGCAGACCTATAAGGAAGTGAAAGAACCAGCAAGAAGCCAAGTATGACATCTATTCAATAGCTACTTATTTTCCCTTATTTTGTATCCAGAAGAAAAAAGAAAAAAAATTAAAAGAAGGCTCAGCAAACAAGATTTTTTGCCTTTTGTTTCCTCCAGTGGTCCTCAGCAATGTGGTTTAATCTCTCTCAGCTTTATGGATGATTCAACTCCAAGCTTCTTTACCTGAACACTATGGAGATTAAAAAAAGGCATATAGAGATAATTTAGATACTAATTATATGCATGAGTTCTAGATGCAAAACATTGGAACTTTCAACTGTGAAACTGCTGAAACTATTCCATGGGCCAAGCGATAAACTTTCTGAACAGTAAGTACCTAGGCTTTGTCAAGACCATCCACTGGCTATCACAGATTTGTTTACTGGGTGACATCACATAAAGTTGGTTTGTCAAAGCATTCATAATTTTCATCATTTGCACTAAACTGTACTCCATCTTACACATATTAGAATCATAGAATAGATAGGGTTGGAAAGGACGTTAAGATCATCTAGTTCCAACCCCCCTGACATAAGCAGGGACACCTCACACTAAACCGTATCACCCAAGGCTTAGTCCAACCTGGACTTAAAAACTGCAGGGTAGAGCATTCACAACTTCCCCAGGCAACCCATTCCAGTGTCTCACCACCCTTACAGTCAACAACTTCTTACTTATATCCAATTTAAACTTCCCCTGTTTAAAATTTAACCCATTACCCCTTGTTCTGTCACTACAGTCCCTAATGAAGAGCCCATCCCCAGCATCCCTATAGGCCCCTTCAGATACTGGAAGGCTGCTAGGAGGTCTCCACGCAGCCTTCTCTTCTCCAGGCTGAACAGCCCAAACTCTCTCAGCCTGTCTTCGTATGGGAGATGCTCCAGTCCCCTGATCACCCTCGTGGCCCTCCTCTGGACTTGTTCCAACAGTTCCATACCCTTTTTATGTTGAGGACACCAGAACTGCACCCAATACTCCAGGTGAGGTCTCACAAGAGCAGAGCAGAGGGGCAGGATCACCTCCTTTGACCTGCTGGTCACACTCCTTTTGATGCAGCCCAGGATACGGTTGCTTTCTGGGCTGCGAGCGCACACTGCAGATGGCTTATGTTCATTTTCTCATCAACCACCACCTCCAAGTCCTTCTCCGCAGGGCTGCTCTGAATCTCCTCTTTGCCCAGCCTGTAGCTGTGCCTGGGATTGCTCTGACCCAGGTGTAGGACCTTGCACTTGGCATGGTTATATTCAAGGTGTTCAGCACTGCATCATCCATGTTTATGTACTGTCCAGCTAACACTGAGCCACAGACATGTATGAAAACCAAAAGCCATTTTTTATGCCAAAGGGCAACTAGATATGCCATTCTGATATTATCCTATTAAGCTTAAAAAGCTGTAAAGTACTGCTTCTCACTATCTCCAGTATCCATTTCCTAATACGCTTAAATCAGTATCATCCTTTGGAGATGCCTGTTAATCACTAACGAGACAAGCTCACTAATCACCAACAAGACAAGTGTCTTCTAGTCTGGTGAAGTACATCATGCATTCCTCTGTTAACAGAATGTGAATCACCACATATCCTGACAAGCCTTTTTCATTATTGCTGCTACTGCGGGTTCCCTATACTTTTAACCTTGGGTAAAAGGCTATCAGAAATATGAAGGTGGGGTGGTTTTCATTCTATATTTGGTTGTTCTGCAAAGGTACTGCACAAGCATAGCAAAAATTGTGCTTGAAGGGAGAGCAACTGCAACAGTTTGCATTCATATGTTCTAAGCTTCTGGGTACCATCTCAGAAAGATATCAGCTGCTCAAAAGTTCAGTTAATTTTTGCTTTGGGCAGCAGTATGTAATTATTTCTGTAGCCTGCACACTTTACACTTGCCCAGTCCAGAGGAACTTCTTTATTGAGGAATGTATGGCTGCTGTATTGCAAAAACATAAGATTAACATATGTGGTTTACAGTTATAACTTAACTCTTCAGAATAGCGCTCAGAAGAGTAAGAATTTCCTCTGTGTGCATTCTTAGAAGCACTAGGGTTTCCTGTATTAAACTCTCTTAAACAAGGTCTTTACAATTATACTATCCTATTAAAGGACAAAACAGAAACCCCAGGCTCCATTATTCCTCTCTTTTTATTTTCTAAAGCAACTCGATTAAAGATACTGCAGTATCCCATGCAGTGGTTATTTGCAAGATCATGCATCAGATAATCTTTCTAATTGCCCTTATGAAATGGTCAATTTTGCACTGACCCAGACATTTTCTGAATGTATCTTTCACTTGCACTTTCTTCAGAATTTGTCCTTGCACCACCGATGATTAGTATCAAGAGATTGTTTTTCTCACTGGAGGCACCTAATCTTTCAGTTCTCTGTGCTGTGCTCTCTGAGACTATCTAATTTATTTGTTGTGTAAACCTCATAAACTGTTGCAACACTCTGGCACCTTTGAAATTCCAACATCTACTGCACATTCTGCATCCATCAAAGACTGATTTTGGGTTGCATTTTTTTTACATAACACTTGCTAACCATTCTCTTAATGCATCATTTAAACTCCCTCCAAATTAGCAACTCTCATTAAATTGCTTTAATCCAGACACATATTCAGCAAATGTTTCATTTTCTTGATTCTGTCTCTAAAAGCAGAAATGCTTTGCAATCACAAGTGACTTTTGGGATAGGTAATTTTGCAGAATTTCTAGTCTCAGCAAAAGTTTTGTGTTTCGCTTTAATAGAGTCTGCAAGACTGTGCTACAAGATATAGTTTGCGTGACCATTACTCTCAGCAAAACAGCCATCTTTTACATAATTTTAAGATTATAAAATAATGTTCAAATCTTCCAATGCAGGTAGCAGAATCCTCCATTAAACTGTCAGATATAATATCAGAATAATCTCATTTAAAATAACACTACATTTTTTCTCTCGTCTCCTCAGAAAAGTAGAATTATTATTAGCACAAGTGTTGAAGGCTTCTGTCCTTGGAGCACTCAACTGGACAAGCACCTTCTGTTTCACTGTATTCTGTAGTACAATTCTGTTCTCACTGCTGGCAAGGCTCCAACTACCAGAATACCAAAACCAGCAGAAATAAAAAGGCTACCTTGATGATCTAGAAAAGCAATGTGTTTCTACTCTAATAGGCTTCTAATAGCTGATGAAGACATGGAAAGTTACCATGAGGCAGAACCTCACTTCTAAACACTCAGGCATGGCTCAGTCTTTAACTACTTGATTAAATCCAATGTTAACCTCAAAACATGCTTATTCAGTGTTTAGGACAAGGGAAATCCGGTAATGAACCTGTATTTTGAAATCAGGGATGAGGTAGGATATCAGATGTTATAATTTTTGTGTGTTTACCATGAGGTTTAGGGCCTTAGGTGCATATGCTTTCACTCACGACTGAAGTGAGGAATGCTGTTTGCTCACACAATGCTACACGCCACTAGGTAACTTAAGCATGCTGGTGCCCAAGCCCAAGTCAGTGATGGGTATTTTTCACTGAAGAACTGGGAAGACTTCAGTCTGTGGTCCTGAGTTAGAATCAAATTATGGCTTTTAATGGAAGTGTGGCTGGCAACTCATTAACAGTACCTTTGCATATACACAATCAATTCACCTGGGGTTTAGATAACACATAGGGCACAGAGGGCAGGATTTAGCATCTCATTGAATAAGACATCTTAAAGTCAACCTTTAGTTGACTGCATGAGTTGGATTTTAAAGCTCACCTTACAATTAAAGAAGATTTGCCCAACAGAAGAGCTTAGAGAATGATCCAGTTTACCAGAGATAGACATGATTTAGCTTTTTCAGCTTGCCTACACATAGGCATTGATTGCCATGCAAAATTCCTTGTTCTAGCTGAGATCCTCAGGACCAAACCCCTTGACTCTGGTCCTTCAGGATGTTTGAAGAAAGAGCTGGAGAGCTGTTGTGGTAAAGGACCTTAGGTGGCGTCAAATCTGTATGATCAGGCAACTAAACTGAATTCTACATGTTTACTTTAAAGTGTGGTAAATGCTCTTTGAGTTCCACAAGTTCTATTTAAAGAATCTTTGACTATCCTGAGACCTTCTAAACTTATCTTTAGAAAGTTGCAGTTTTGTATTTTAACATGTGAGCCGAATCCCTTTATGTCCATGTGCTTTTATACAATAACTCAGTTAGCTGTTTCTGTTGTTAGCTCTTTTAATATCCCATCTTTAAAATCAGGATAATGCCACTCCTTTACTTCTGAGACCCATTGTGAAAATGAACAATGGTTAAATGCTATAGTGAAACACATTATATGAGAGTATGAGGAGGAAATGAATGATTACCTTTTCAGTGTGGATTTTAATAGTTTTCAATGTATGGTGAATGACACAATGCAACAAGTAATAAAATACCTTTCTTCATATGAGTTGAATAATGAAGAGACAGTATCAAAAGAGAAGTATATGATCAGATAATCTGATTATGCTCGCAGTTCATGAATAGAAGAAACAGACTCTGCAGGCAAGCTTCACTGTGGCATAACCTAATTCTGAGTCTTGCTTTTTCAGCCGTACTAACATTTTAAATGTACTTTTTTGCATATTTTATGTGCAGAACATTTATGGCTACATAAAACCTCCTTTACTTCCCTGTTTCCCCTTCACAAAAAACTAGGCCAGTAGAATTTTGTAACAATTTTATTTCATACTTTACTACTAAGATTAACAAATTGAAAATTTAGCCTATTTTCACATTTTATTTAACAATATTCTTTTGGTCTGAAAAATGCAGCAACTTCCTCATTTACTATTACCACCCACCCCATGAAAATCAAGACAAATGCTGGATATTTAAATGAACCGCAGATCCTAGGACTTGAAAATAATTGTTTTATCATGTGATGCTATCAAGAAAATATCATGATGCTGCAGTTATCGTATGTCTGACCTGTCTGAAAACATCTATGAATACTTTTATGCAAATCAATGACATGAAGGACAAGAGGACCTTCTGCAAATCACGAGTCATCTACCATCATCAAAAGGCTAAATCTGTCTACATTAACTCATGACACGTTCATCTAACCCATCTATAAAAAAATTCAGTGAGAAATGAAAATAATAGTAATTTTATTGTTTGTCTAGCAAGAGCCACAGCACAGCTTCATGGACATAATCAGGAAAGAGAGATCCACTGACAGAAAACTTACAGCTTGAGTAGACCTGTAGGCATCAGCAGTCTACCTACCTGTCTGCAGCTTACCGCATTAATACAGAGCCTTTTCTTATAAACAGACTTCTAAAATATGATTTCTCTGATTGATTTCATAGACCTACTTTAGAATAAGACAAATTGTGCCACTAATTGCTGGGGTCAGTGTGTACAATCTGTAAAAGGAGAAAAGAAAAAGTAGGTCCAGTGCTCAAGTGAATTTTCCTCCCAGTGTCTTCCTAGATAGCTTGAGACTTTCTGAATTTTACAGATTCCTAAAACTGTTCTGCTTACAAATAGGCTGATTGCTAGAAAGACCTCCTCATATAAACAGTGCTGGTTTAACTCAAAGTTCAATTTTTAAGATGTTAAAAATAAATGTTTGTGGTGTTTTTCTTCAGTTATACAAAATGAAATTATATTCTGGCTCCCACAATATAACTACCATGAGCAAAGCTGAACAAAGCAAAACGTAGCTGAATAGACTGTGCAACCAAAAGGCCACGTCTTCATTGTGGAATCAAAGGTGTGACATTAGGTTTTAACTACCTTTTCTTCCATCCCTCAGATAAAACTTCTCCCAAGGAAAAAGGTACATGTGTTGAGCTATATTTAGACTTCATTTCTGAAACTGAATATATTGGTTTAAATAGTCCCCAGTAAGCTGAAAGCACAATGCAGGCTTTACTGGGTGGGTTTGTTTGGTTGGTTGGTTTTGGTATAGGCCTAATATGAAACTATTAATAATAACAGGACCCACATCCTACAAGACTGAGAAATTTGAGAATACATATCACATTATTTTTCAATAGGAAGTATAATGATAATTGTCTTTGGTTTTTAAGATACCGTCATGTTTCATGAATTAAAGAAATGCTGAAGAATTGAAATACAAATGTTGTGATTTACTTGAAGTTAAATCATAAACTATTTAGAGGCATATATAAAAGCAGTTATCCATTTTGTTTGATATGAAGAGAGAGAGCCATTCAAGGAATAAAAAGGAAAATTGCATGAAAATAATTCATACTTATTTGTTTGCTAGCTTCTATATAATGAGGAAGAAATGTTCCAGGTAAAGAAGAAAATAAAGATGTCTACATTGTTCTTGCTGAAATGCAGATCAGACATGAAAGCAACATATATTTCATCAAGGATTAGGAATCATCTGAAAGGATTTTGAAGAGATTTGCAGAATATTCAAGATGAAGTATCTCAGACTTGGAGGTGAGTCTTGATGGTATCCAGGTTTGTGATTGCAAATAATAGCTTTGCCTCAAGTTCCTCTGGTAGTTTGCAATGTTTAAGGAAGTTTGCCGTCTAATCTATATAAAACCATTTGTGGCTAATGATTTTGTTTTTTGTTAGCAGCTAAGTGTGTCTTACAGTAAAACCACATATATGCCATTATGCCAGTTATGCCAGTTGTATCTTAGAAGACTTTATAATTTGACATGTACAACTACTTTTTCTTCCTGACCACTTAAAGAGTTAAAGAAATTCTTATTCTGCTTTACTAAATATTTTCTGTCATTTGTTTCAAGACATGCTTACTACAGGTCTATGGCTTTCTAAGTACTGTAAAAAAAAAAAATAGAAAAAATATCAAAAACTGGGCAACAAATTAAGCATTTCATAAAAGTGAAAATTGTACATAACACTAAAAGAAAGAAAGTATATAGACATAGTTTCCTTCAAAAATGCAATGAAATACTGATTTCAGAGCGTGTGTGATTTATATTGTATTTTGTGTATTTGTGCATATTTTCTGAAGTATTTCTGTCTCAGAATTTAATTGAAACTCAATAGACCCCAGAAATACACAAAACCACTGTTCTTTCTTCAGTGCATTAAAAATTTTAAGGAGCAAAATTAGTGTCTCTGCAGGATATGTAGTGCTCATGACCAGAAATGAAGCTCTTGTGTAAATGCCCATTAACCAGCTGGAGGGTTCATTGAAACTTCTAATGCATTTACATGCGCATACATGGGATTTAAGTTACAATATCTCTCTGGGTTTACACTGAACAAAACGTTACAGGGTACAGAAATTTTACTGTGGTTATGACTGGTTTATTTCCCTTACCCTTTGTAATCCCTCTATACTACTATTTGTCCATGACTACTCAGGAATAGTATTTTCTTAGAAGGGTTTGAAAGAATGTGTTTTCAGTAAATGGAGAACAATAAATGAACCAAATATAGCTTAAATATCAATAATAATTAATCATAATGACCAAACACTTTTTCCTTTTAAAATTGCATCTTGGAAGAGTTTTATATTTCTCAATGTTGGCTGTCATCATCATGAGCTAAAGAGAAACCTGGAATTCAATTTTCCAAAATCTGAAGATTTTGAAATCTAGTCTAATCCAAATTTTATAGGTCAGTCTCATCTGTAAATTATAAAAAGTTAAAAGGAACTAATGAATCTGAAATGACTAATGCTAGGTGTTGTTTATACTATATTGCTTCAGGCTGAGTCTGTAGGTTTTTGGCATTGTCTACACTGTTTTTTTATCTACTAATTCAATATACAGAAAATGATTTGTTATCTAATGAAAGGATCTAGAAAACTTTGAACTTTGAAGTTCTTACACGAGGGCTTTACATACTGGAATGTGTGAACACCCTCCATCTGGGTTTTTCTTTCTGTAATCAGAGTCCAAAACATCAGTCCCATCTTGCTGTAAGATCCACAGATTGTGCCAGATCTTATATGGAGTATGACCACTCCTTATGCTGATGAGGAGGTGACAGTGTCAAACACAGTGACAAGCCCAAGAAACACAGCTGAACACCTTGAGAAAAACAGATGTCTGCAGTAAGGGACTAAAATGTTCCATGCAACCAGCAGAAGAGTGCTGACAGAAGGTTGGGTTGAGTTTTATAAGGTGTGCTGATGAACACAGCTGGGAAATAATAATAGCAATAATAATAATTGTGAGTCCTAGTATGAGCTGTTTATGCTCTTCCTGCAATTATAGAGCCCTTGAGGACAGTAAGGAAACTGGAGACTTGATTGTCAAAGAATTGTTTTGCTACTTATGTTTAAGGACCTTCTTATAACAGAAAGTCATCAGAGCTGGATTCAGTCAACACCATAGGCTTTAGGCTACCCAGCCATCAAGTGCTAGGTCATGAAGTGATAGTCTGAACTTTCAGACTACCTGAAGCTGCCACAGATAGGTTGTTTATATAAAACAGAGGTGTAACATGGGTAGTCAGTACAAATAGAAAGCTCAGCAGGAACCAGCCTGGACCAGGAACAAACAGGAGTCTTAACAACTATCTCTCAGGTGCCATAAGTGCATGGAGCATTTTCTTATCTAAGGTCTATGACCTCTCAGATGAAGCAGCTAAGTCTTTCCTCCTAATAAGCAAGCCTTCCTCTGATCATTTTCCTTTAGGGGAAAGTAAGTGGTGCCCCACTCTTGTCTAGCCAAACTCATGGTAAGAGCATTTCAAGACCTACTTCTGGTCACAGTGTGAATAGGAGAATTAAATCACCTCTTTCTTTAAGAACTGCTTTATAAAACAATGTATTGCCTACTTCAGCTAATTCGTTGTACTCTAACACTCTCAGTTAAGTTATTTTCCTGCTGGACTTACTATGATTCAAAATTCAGATGCAAACTGAAAAAGCAGAAAGACCCCAACTCTGTAACAAAGGGATTAGAATAATCAAATAGAAGTGGGATTCCCTATGTCCAATATTGATATGGGTTTTGCTTGGTGATTTTTAGGTGATGATGATGATGATAATAATAATTATTATCATCATATGTTGCTGTTCTTTTTTGAAATGAAATTACTTTTAGTACAATGGACTTGTCCTCTGAAGCATATACCTTGTGCCCTTACATATACACGTACATATGTCAGTGTGGTGGTGCATCACCTCCCATCCTGGCACCCTCTGCTTCCCCAAGAATTCCTGTTAGGCTGCAGCCTTTGCACATATGCCGGGAGTTGGATGGCTGGTTTCTCCATGACTATTAACTCTAATTGCCTAACAAAGGTGGGAAGGTCTACACTCCCTGATCATATCAGAAGTTCTTTGAAATGGTAAATCATTACCTGAGGACCTGAAACAACCAACACAGAATTGAGGCCAGGATGAAAATTTGCAACTCACTAAAGCCCTGTATTTACTACCCTGTAAATAATGGTCCCAAGATATAGTTCCTTTGAGCTCTCCTGGACCGCAGCTGGCTATGAAGCAGTGATCTCCCTTTGAGTGGGACATCTCTCAGAGCCCGTAAACTCTCAGAGTTTACGAAATAGGAGGATGATCTGCCTGGGCTGTTAACTGCTGCTTACTGACACTCAACCCTTCCCCCATTGAGTAATGCTGAGAAAGCTAACTTGAGTATTGTGCTATAATTTTACTTTTCACTACACCCAAGGATCTATATATCCCTATATCTCCATTTTAGTGTGCTGTGTTAGTTTAGATACTTAGTTGTAAGTGCATGTATATTAGCTTCAATGATCAATTGTTGTTAGAAATCCTGTGATTCATTTTAAAAATACAAACTGCTGCTAAGTGACATTTGTAATACTTCAGATAAGTGCAATAGGGAGCTTAGAAGTACAATGTGCCTACATAAAAGTTGACTAGACCCTGGAATGTGACCCAGACTTCATAGATGTATTCTACTGCCTAGTCTTTGAATACTGTGGATGCTTTCCTCCAGACTTTTTTTTCCCCCACACATTGTCGGGCTTTTAAGGTCTTCATTCTGAATTTAATCATGAAGCAAACTAAAATGCCAGAGTCGATTCAGGCAATGATTTTCAGTTGTATTAGTCCACCCACTCTGCTCTTCAATCTGGGCACTTTCCAAATTTATCTGCAGAGAGAAGTGATGTTTGAACTGAGTTTGGAATACTGAGGAAGAACTGAGGAAAAAAGTGTTTCAAATGTAGTAAGCACCAGAAAGAAGTCAGTGGTGTATATAACAGTAAGCTCCTCTGCTCTAATTCAAGACCCTATATCACCCATGGGGTGATACGGCAAAACGATTCATTTCTTGCATTTGTTCTTATTTATGTGTGTGTTTATGTATTTGTTTATTATGCTAGAGTGTTAAGCTGGCTAAATAAAATGCCATGAGAAATATGTTAATATTTTTGAAAAAAAAATAATACTTTTTATTTACTTAATGAAACAGGAGTCTATGAGAAAAGTCATTCGTTGTGTACAACAGTGAAATGCAATTAAGAAATAGGGGAATAAAAACTATTGTGAGCTTCTGTAGTTTTGAAAACTAAGGGAGGGAAGACCTGAATATTACTAAACACTGAGAGTTTTTCTTAGGATTTGTCGCATTCTATATAGATTTTAAAACTTGACAAGGGAATAATTGATATCTCAGAGAAAAAGTTTTATTTGAGGAAAAAGATTAGTCATTATGATAAATTTCACATAGGTTTATAAAGGTTGTTTGGATATCCCTTAAAATTTTTTTAAGTTATTTATTTCCTTAAAGATGCCATCAATTTTTCTGCAGCTTGAAATCCTAGCTGACTTTACAATAGCATGGGTTAAAATGTATCACTATTGATATTAGCTGAGTACTTTTAAGTTGCAGGAGTGTGTATTAAAGTTCTGGTCAATGGAGTATGTCTCTGACTAATCTTGCAGTATCAGAATTAGCAAATTTATGTATTGGTTAGTTGATTCTTTTATTCAGGGTGAATTTTTATTTTTTTTTTTTTCATATTTTGTGGACTTAACGGTAGCATTGACCAGCCAAAAAAAGAATGATAGATTCCTTAGAATCCTTAGAACTGGAACTAGAAAAACTCCTTAGTGAACTGTTAATATCTACTGAGAGAACACTTGTCTCTGAAATAACTTTTTCGCTGTTGACATTATTAATCATAACATTAGTACTGACGAATTGATGGATATGTTTTATGTTGTCTTCAATTTTATTAGTGCTAGCTAGTTTTGTATTCCTAATTGTCATGTTAGTCTACTTTTCACTGGTAGTTGAATGACTAATAGATGCAGCATTTTTTGAAAAACACTTTCTGCATATGCAAAACTCAGCAGTTTCAACATTTCTTACAGATGATATTCTGAAAGTTAGGTCAATTTCCTCAGCAAAATTAAAAGGACAAAATATTCAGAATAACTTTTGCAAAACGTGGAGCAGAACAACTTTTTCAGTAACAAGTATAAAGCCCATAGATCTGTTCCACAGTACTCTCAACTTTAGTCTACTAACCCAATTATAATAAGATCCAAAATACTTTGTATTTCCAATTAACAGCTGCATGTTGCCTGTTAGGTTATTCCATTTGGTAAATATTAACACACTAAAGTGTCAGATGCTTCTACAAGGATTGGGGTGGACAAGCAGAATAGGCAGATCATCATTAATCTCCAGGGCTGCTTACAGGTAAGTCTGTATTTTCAGTGAACTTTGCTAGAAATTATTTTGAAACTTCCATTCACCAAGTGAATGAACTATATGTTAGATAGAATTTGTAAAAAAAAAAAAAAAATAAATGAAATTATCATGAGAAAGCAATTAAAACTTTCTCAGGGATCTTTTAAGAGCAAAGAACAAATAATACATGCATTTCTTCATATATTAAAAGCTACATGACTAATTCTGATGCCACCTCTTTCTGGTGGCTTTCATTCTGTATAGGTTTCACTGGCAATTGAGAAATAATGTATCTTAAAGACATGTACTTATTCAGTGTCCATTAACAAAGAAAACACTAAACATATTTACTACACATCACTGAGTTAACCCAAACTGCATAACAATAACATGCTCCCCTGCAAAGAGAATGGAAGAAAGCCTCTTTGAAAGCTGGAAAAATGTTGGCAATCAAAAACTACATGAAAGTAATCTAACTTTTATTACATACAAGGATTGTTTTCCCAGGAGTGCTGATGCCTGCCAGAAAATAAATAAGAAACTATGATAAAAGCAAGAAGGAAGAATTATTTGAGTTATACTGCTCAGCCAGGTTTTCCTTAGCTACACATAGCCATGAGGAACTGTGTTTCTTCTGTGCTCAGCTACAATTGACTGAAATGGCAGCCAACAACTTTGTTACAACCAACGCTGTTATTGTTCAGGCAATCCTAGTCTTCACTTTTGCTACATCATTCCATATTCACGTTTCTAAGCATGGCTATAATTCTGAAAGCCAGCAGCTATCACTTCTTAAAGAACAACCTGGTGCCTGTACTTCAATGATTAGTCCTGAGGGAATGTCAGTGTGAGAATAAAAGAAAATAAATGAACAGAAAAGGATTCTTGTTTAAAAATAATAATAATAATAAAAATCCCCCAAAACACAAAAACATAAATTAAATGAATTCATGTGCTTTTGGTGTTGAAAGGTTTTTGAAAGGATTGATGAGGCACTGGAATGGGTTGCCCAAGGAAGTTGTGAATGCTCCATCTCTGGTGGTGTTCAAGACCAGCCTGGACAAAGCCTTTGGGTGACATGGGTTAGTGTGATGTGTCCCTGCCCATGGCAGCGGGGTTGGAACTAGATGATCTTAAGGTCCTTTCCAACGCTAACTATTCTATGATGAAAAACTAAAGACTGTCTGTGAGTAAGCCATGGAAATGGAACTTTGAAGTCACTAATCTGACTTTGGAAGAAGAATAATAGGGAGCTCTTAGCAAAGGAAAAAAAAATCCTATGGGCAAGGTAAAGCATGACCTGCATTCAGTTTGTTAAAGAAGACAAGAAGCTATTAGTATGTGAAACATCTCTCTGATGGCCAGGGCTGTTAACTGCTGAAGATAAGCAGACAGCTAAATTTAGCTGTTTCTCTGCTCTGGTGTAGTGGGGAGTTGTAGCGTGTTTTCAGCTAGAGAGGGCAGAGTAAGAGCTGTTCAGACACGGCAGTGTGGCTGCTGTTCCTGCTTCTGCTCAAGTGCTCACCAGGTAGCCTGATAACAGGAACTGCTGAATGAGGCAGGGAATTGCTCAGGCAATTGCATGGAGTGGCTTATCCCCAGCACATCCCCATGCTGCCTCACTTCATGCAGATGCAAGCTCTCCTTTTCCCCAGCCTGCCTGCCCAATTTCTTCTTGGTCATCACTATACTCCAGGCAGACAGCAGCAGCTGCAGTACAGGTAGATTTATCTCTGAGGGTTATTCATCCCTCAGGGAAGAGGCTGACAGCATAAGTCCTTCTGGGAATTACTGGGAAACAAAGCTTACAAACAGGCAGGAAGCTCTACGACTACCAATTGGCACTGCCTGACAAACTGCCTGCTAGAGCTTTGTGGGCAGTTATGTGGGCCAAACCCAGGATGGGGATTCAGGTCAGACATCCCTGGGATGGCCAGGAAGAGCAGGGATGAGGTAGAGCTGGAAACCAGCTGGGAACCTGGCCAGGAAGGCCCATTAGTTCCCTCAGGAACCTTGGTGTTAAAAGGACTAATATCCTGTCCAGACAGCCAGGATCTAAAGTGAGGTGGAATTAGGTATATTAGTATTTTTCTGCTTAACATTTCCTGTGGTTTTAGTTGGAAACCTCATGAAAGCTGCTATTATCAGGAAGATTTTCAAGACTTTTTTATTTCTGCAGAGCTACAGCAAGAATTGCTTTCCCCCTTCTTTCCCTGCCCCCCACCACCATAAGTCAGTATGTCTTCTGAAGTCACAAAAGTAATTTGTTCATGTTCAGTTTGACCTTATGGTCAGTTTTGGGTCAGTCCTTATTTTTACCTGTGCTAGTTTTCCCATGCTTAGTTTAAGGACAGTAGTATGTGATTGAAGCACCTTTTCTAATTGCAATTCCATTTCCATCTAAAGTGAAAGACAGATTCTTACTTGGTGATTGCCAGACAAGCAGTTAAAGAAAAGATAGATGATTTCTGTGGTTCCTTAAGGCTTTACTAAATAAGATTGATTTCAGTCCTCTACCTTATTTAAAAAAAAAGAAAAAAAAAAAGAAAAAAAACTGGTAGATTTCTTTTTAAATTAAAAGACCCTATTCCCTTCATATTCACAAAGTAAAGACTGTCGTTTCTTCACCTGTTGGATATAAAATATACATTAAAAAAAAATAACTAAACAGAACCCCAAAAAAAGATTCCTACTTATTTTATATAATAGACTGGAAAAGGCCTTCTGCTGCTGTTAACAGTTTTATTCAAAACAAGTGATATTGCAGGAGGGTTTGAATTTTTGTGTTTGCTTGTTGATTTGCTGGGCTTTATTGTTGTTGTTCAGATGTCTTTATACCATTTATTTTGCTAATCAGGTTATGAATTTTATTGTTTAGAGAATGCATTGATTCATCTGTACTAGACTGCTACCCAGAATGTATTAGGAGCTTGCCATCAGCAGTATACAGCCATATGTGTTTAGAGAAAGCCATTAAGCTTCATTTCTCCATTTCCTTTGTAAATTTTAACAGAAAGACATTTAAGTTCTTAAAAATTCTAGAAAGGTGTTCAGAGCATTTGTGGTTTTTTTGAAAAGCAGCCAAAACTTCATCAATGCATCTCAGCTGCAATATCTTTCTCAGCTTTGATAGCAGGACAACATTCTGTCTAGAAGATGATATGAAGATATTAGTTAACACTGGACTAAAATCTGTTTACATGGGTTTAATGACAGAAAGCAAGGAAGGCCACAAATATAAAGTCAGCAAGCACTTGTCCACAGTTAGACAAGCACTGATTCATACTCAAGCTCCACTGTTAACCACAAAGGGGCAGTACCCAGTTGGTCAGTTAAAATTTTCCCTTTGCTGCGGAGAATAGAAAGCCAAAACCTGTAAACCTACACCTTGTCTTTCATGAAGAGACAGGAGAGGTAAGAAATAGGCCAGGGAGTGACAAAGGGATAAAGATTCATTTGGTTGCCTTAGGTCATAGACCTAAGGAAAGGAGGAATGGAAGAAAGACATTTCTGACCTTGATTCTTTATGTAGTTCATGGGCTTGCACGGTTTTACTTGCAGTTTATAACCCAGTAGCTCCAGTAAAAAAATAGAGTTTAGACTAGGAGAAATTGAAGCCACATAAGGAGTAAAAATGGCAGATGTCTTAATTATAAACCAATCTATCTAAATTAGACTAAAAGCCAGAGAAAATCCTCAATGTTTTCCTGTTTGAGGGTTGGCAGGGTGCAGAGCAAAGAGCAGATGTGTCTGCATACCAGACTACAGGAAGAACTTTATTATTGCTAACTCTGATGCATCATGCCTAATCTTAGAATGTGCAACACAGAACCAACCTCTAAAGCCTTTGTCTTTATCTACTTTTATGCTCTTTCAGTCACAGAGAAAATCTGGATAGCTTTCCTTTTTCTGAGTCAATTTCTCAGGTGAAATATTCTCTTTACCAGACATACTGGCGTCTAAGTGAGTCATCAGATGACCCTTTGCAAAGTATGGGATAGGCAGAGAAAAACACCAAAATATATGCATTTTCTGGTCATCAAGTTTTCTTGCATGTTTTGGATCAACAGAAGTCCTGTTCCTCAAAATATATCACATTAGTGTTCTTTTTGGGAACATAAATTCTGTTAGAACCTTGCTTTCAACCTTGAGATAATCCAGTACCAGCATTTTACACTAGATTTCTATTGTAGTTCAGTATTTGCGGTGCACTTGAGAGAAAAAGGATATTTAAATTAGGATCTGAGTGTCATACTGAGCAGTTTTCCAGTATTTCAGGTTTTTGTTTTAAATCTTAAAGTCAAGTGTCTCCCATTAAATATGAATAATAGGGAAGAAAATGAATAAATGACAAGTTTGCAAATTTTATTGCCAATGTTTTAACTATAGTAATTGCAGCTTTAGCCTTCTGTATTATAAAGAATATTGATACAGCTGTATAAAATTGTGATTTAGTGTAGCTAGCTAGCAGTTCTCAACTGTGCAACTGGTGTATCATTTCAGAGGAGTTAAGTTAGTATATTTATAGGAAGGAATTTCTTTAATGGACACTGTGCTAATAGAGAATTATTGGATTTGACCTCTGCTCCACCACACCCACTCCCTTCCTCTGCTAATACATTCCTAATACATTCCTTCCTCCTTGGACACGTCCGGTAAGCTTGCCAAAGAGGGAAAAAAAAA